>RJWH01004613.1:0-101483 GCA_004363575.1 Solenodon paradoxus | reverse complement strand
ACAGCTATCAGCAGCTGAGCCAAGAGAGGTTACTGCAGGAATCCCTCCCAGGTCTAGTGGTAAAATGCTCTATGGTGGGGGGTTGGGCACTGTTTGAAAGCTCTGGACAGACTGTGAACTCTGAAGTCAATACCAGAAATACTGGAATTGGCAAAAGTGATGACAGAAGAAGTAATGCTAAAACTTTTCTCACTCCAGCCAGCTGGAACTAAACTTGCAGCAGTCTAGTTTGTAAGCAGAGGTAGACTTCAGCACACAATAGAGTCAGGCTTAAACAGAGGGCATAGGTGGGTGTCTGTGCCTGAGAAGGTATTTCCCTCCAGGGAGACACTAACGTAGAGGCTAACTTTAGATCTCTACTCCTCTTTACCTAAGGCATACAGAGCAACAAAAGATGAAGACAAAATTAAAACTAGAGTGTCAAGTACCTGATAAAGAAGGCAAGCCATTTCAAAATGTAATATCATACACACATAAAAACACACATACACACACACAATCGGGAATGGCACAAAGAGAGGAAGAAAAGATAAACTCTCCAGAGAAAAAAAATAAATCTAAAGATAATGGAAAGAACAATTCATCAGACAAGGAATTCAGAATAATAACAATGAAAAACTGGACGTAGTACAAGGTTAACAACTCAAAGGCAAATCCAAGACCTCAGACAAGAAGTGAAACATAATATATGGACTACTTCACCAAAAGAGATTAAGGCTTTATAAACAATGCCCAAACAGAATTTTTAGATGTAAAAAAAATAGTCAATGATTTGAAGACAAACATGAAAGTTCCTTAAATTGGCTTTATCTCACAGATGAACAATTTCAGAAATTGAAGACAAAAATAGAGACGACTTTCATGGAAAAAGAAAGAAAAACCAGATTGAGGAAAATGAAGAAACTGAAAGGATTATCAGATATCAGAAGAACAAGCACAAAATAAAGTGTATCCCCAAAGGTGAAGAGAAGGCAGCATAAGAATTATTTAAAGAACTAACAGCAGAAAACTTCCCTTACCTGTCACAAGAACTAACCACGGAATGTCAAGAAGTTGATATAATACCCTAATATCTAAATGCAAAAGACCTAACTAAAGACACACAATTTTAAAACAACTACACACCAATGATAAACAAAAACTACTAAGAACTGTGAAAATAAAGAGAAACATAATCTACAAAGACACCCCCATCAGGCTATCATCAAATTTCTCAGCAGAAACAGTACAGGTCAGTAGGGATTGGATTGACTTATTCCAAATACTTAAAGACAAAACCTATCACCTATAGCAAGATTTAAATTTTATGAAGTATCATTTCTGACCACAAATATATGAAGCAGAAAAACAAAACTGCGGTAAAATCAAAGATATGGAGATTAAACAAATTTTTCTTAGTCATTCTTGGACCAATAAGGAAATTCAAGGTGAAATTAAAAATTACATGGAAACAAAGGAAAATAAAGCTATCCAAACATGTCAAATGATGCAAGAGCAAATCTAAGACAAAAGTTTATAATAATACAGAAACGTCACAAAACTAGACAGTTCAAATAAAATATCTACCCTTACATCTGAATGAACTAGAAAATGAAAAACTATTGACACAAAAATCAGCAGAAGGAAGAAAATAAAACAGAGAAACAAATGAAATTGAAAACAAAAAGACCTTACTAAAAATCAACAAAACTAGAATAGAGTCTTTGAAAAAAATAGACAAATCTCATTGACCTTTAGCTAGACTCATAAATGGAAAGAATCTGAAATGAAAGACATAAGATTAAAACAGACACCATGAAATACAAAGGGTCATAAGAAACTATGAACATCGCTGTGCCAACAATTTTGTTGTGTTACTGAACCAAATTTCTAGATTTCTACAATCTTCCAAAACAGAACCATTTTAACTAAGTTGAATCACACCTAAACAAAAAAGGCAAATCATGGAATTGAGGATATATTTGTAAGTTATACATGAGATAAGAGGTTTATCTCGAAAATATATACAGAGTTCATACACCTTAGCAACAAAAAAGTAAATATCCTACTTAAAAATGGCAAAAGTGCTGAAGAATCACCTCATGAGAGCAGACAGATGACCTACAGACACATAAAAAATGTTCTGCATTACTTACCATCAGAGACATGGAAATATATATTCCCTCCTTGTATTTTTACTTACCAAAAACCAATCATTTCATACTAGTGAAAATGGCCTAAATCAAAAGGATGAGAAAAGAATATTGAAGAAGGTGTGGAGAAAAAGTACTTTTGTAACTGTTGGTGGACAATTAATTACTGCAACTCTTTGGAAAAGGGTTAGGAGATACCTCAGAGAAAAAGAAACGTAACTATCATTCTATCCAGCAATACCATTTCTGATATATATCAAGAGTATACAAAAAACACTGATCAGGAAAAATATATGCTCCCCTATGTTGTGAGCGGCCCAATTTGCAACAGACAAGTAAGGGAACTACGTTAAATGCCCATCAAAAAATGATTGGATAAAGATTTTGTGATATTTACAAACAATGTAATTCTATGAAGATATTTATAAAGATGAAATAATGCATTTTGCAACAACCTGGATGGAAATAGAGGTAATTATGCCAAGCAAAGTCAGCCAGAAAAGTATTTGATAGTGTCATTCATATGTGGATTATAAAGAAACAAAACAAAAGAAATTATAAAACACAACGAAATTCACAGGATGCAAGACTATGATTCATAAAAGGGATTGAGGGAGGGGACAGATTCAAGGAATGGAGGAATAAATATGGTGGCGGTGATGAGCACTAGGATGATGACGGCAGGTGAAGTGTAATATGCTCATAGATTCTGATGCAAATTTGATATCTTGAAAATCACACAGTAATGTAAAAAATAAATAAACACAATTTTGTTAAAGATAGAAATTTTTTTTATTGTCACCATGAACTTTTCTGGCATAATGAAGTACCAGCAGAACGTGCAAATCCAAGAGGAACTAATTATATAGGAAAATGAGAAAGGTGTCAGAGGAATGTGACTCTCCAGAAATAGCTATTTCCAATATTTCTAATTAAATTGGTACTCTACCCTTCTTAATTCTGATGATTAGATTAATGAGAGACCATTATGATCTTTAAGTTTCTATAAGAAAGTTCCTACAACATAGCAAAATATAATACAATTTACTTTTTGTTTTGTACTTCTAAATTTTCTTACATTGGGCCTTTGAAAATTCATGATATACTTTAAATAGATATTCAATATTTTATGTCAATGTCTGTACTTGGAAAGATGGGTATATTTTTTGGTTTTTATTGCCTTACATCTGTCCATTCATTTTCAAAAATCAATTTAGAGAACATTTTTATTCATTCCAGTATAAACAAAATATTCTCATTCAACAAGTAATCACTATACACAACTATACTGTCTTCAAAATTCACTGTCTGTTTTATACTCAGAGCATGTCTTTGTTTATATTAGTCATATTTCAAGTGCTCAGTAACAACATGGGGCCAGTAACAATTGTACTGGACACTGAAGCCTTAGAGCATACCGTTTTTAAAATTTGTTCTGCTTCTCATGACATTTTTGAGGACATATATCTTCAATATGATTTTTTAAAAATTTATTTTCATTTCCCAAATTTTACTTTTAATTGAAATAAGCCATAACATGATCATGAAAAATGTTAAAAATCAAGTCACTTCAGGTATGTCCTGGTGATGTAGTGGTTTAGTCCATAGTCTTCGGCCTAGCACAATCCAAATAATAGGTTCAAAACTGAGCGATTGGGGTAACAAAAATTATGAAAACTAAATTATAAAATGTTTTAAAATGAATCCACTCAAAGGATAATTTTGGTTATCCCTTCCATATCCTAGGAAACTATTACTGCATTCATAATTCATTTGGGTGGATACAGGTATAGGTCTAATGTACTCTCTTTATGGAGACATTCACACACTAATGAGAGATTCTGAATATTCTAGCTTGCCTAATGCCTAGAATTTTAATTGCTGAGGGAATTGACATATGATGCAATGTTTTCCCAGATTCATTAACTGGCACATTTCTCATGTTATTTTAATACAGCAACAAAACAAAAGGATTTATCCTCTGTTAGATGTGGGACATACGAAAAAGAAGACAGAAGAAGGACGGTATGTGAACGAATCCTAGAATAGTCTCAACGACTTTCAGTCACACTTTCCGATCAAGCAAAAGTTATAGAGAAGAATTGTTACTGATATTTAAACCTGCAAAATATTAAAGATCTACTTTTAAATGTTTTTAATTACAACAGTAAAACATACCTATTACAGAATATATGTGACATATGAAGAACTACATAAAATATAATTAGATACATAACTATCATTTAAAGTAAATCATTAAAACACTTCAATGTGTATGATACCAAGATATCTTTTTATGAAAGTTAAACTTTTTTCGTGTGTCTAACATCATTTATACATCTTTAAACATTTTGTATACTGTACAAATAGGATTCTTAAAAATTTCTTTATTGAGCTAAAGAAATTTTATACTAAGGGTATAAATAGTAATTTAGATAGTAGCTAGACAGAAAGTTCCAGTTCAGCTTTGCCTTTTGCAAATTTATGTTAAGATAACAAAGAACTTGCTCATCTTCACTGAATAAAACCTGTTAACCTTGACTGCTATGGTTCCTGCCTTTTCATGATCCTAACCTAGTATGATAAAATATAACAACATATGAATTCATTTGTATATTTACACTGCTCTCTTCTGTTAATATTATTAAAATATATAAACAATTGATTTTATATTTAAGACTTTGTAGATAATCAGCTTTATTTATTTCAAATTAACCTCAACTTTATCCTAGATTGCATATCTAGAAAATATAATATATATAGGTTTCTTAAAATCTATTTATTTTTTAATCTAGGTTAAAAAAAATATTTCATGATCTCACTTTATAGTTTAGTCTATTTCAATAATTTTCCTAGTAATTCTTAGAGGATGTCTTGGAATGGTTCATGGAAAATGTAGGGAGAAGATGTTTTCCAGGTTTTCTTGATGGGATTGTTTTGACAAAAATTGATATATGACTTAGAATATATTTACAATAGTATATCTGTAATTGAGTGCCAAAACTATTATCATCCTTGATTTCACTGCTGCTGTAACTTTGAATGTTCTACGTACTGGATAAAAAAACAGTTAATAGACTAACCTCAAGAAACTTACAGATTATTGTTTAAATTTTTCACCTCTACAATGTCAAATATAGGACTCTCAGATATGAAATCCTTGGTAGGTAAATGTTTCCCACATTTCCAGGAGTATTTAATGGCTAGGGTCTAATAAACTTCATTAAGTCATAAAGTATTTGAACTACTAAAAATCAGACTATGTGTTAAAACTTAAAAGCCAATATGTCATATTAAGCATCCTTTATAGTTTAATGAATGTATGGTTCTTTGAGATGTGACATTTATAAACAGTTATGTATGCTTTTTCATTAAAATTTTACAAAAATATATTTAAGATCTAACAACATTTAACATTTTTACAAGTTATCTTACACACTTCCATATCAGCACATAGAGATTTTTAATTTTCAATTGCTTCATTAAGCATATGCTTATGGGAAGCTTTCCAATTCTTGATTATAAAAACAGTAGTACAATGAGCACTTTATGGCTTTTCCTTGAAAATATAAACTATAAATGCCAGAGTGGAAGTTCTCTATTAAACTGTTGGAAAAACTTTAAAATCTTAGATACAGATTTTATTTGTCAAATACCCATACTCCACCAAATATTGTGCCAATATGCAAAAATTAGTATATGAAAATTCTTATTGTTTGAATCCTCACCAAAATCAAATTTATTTTAATGATAGCTAAAATTAGGCAAAATACTACTTTCACTTGCATTTATTTACTGTTCAATAGGTTGAATGTATTTTTGTTCTGTGAATTGCCAATCCAACTGATTTCCCTATTTTTCTATTGTTACTTTAAGCTTTTCTTATTAATAGTTATTTTTAAGTCAGATAAAACAGCTCTTTGATATGTTGAGAACATATTCCCGTTGTTTTGTTTTTATCACTCTTTTTTCACTTTCATAAGGTCAGTCCTATAAGTCTTGATCTTTGTGGACTCTAGTTTCTGCATTATATTTTAAATACTTTTAGTGTTAAAATATTTTTCCATGTTTGCTTTTAAAAAGTACATTTTTTAATTTTCACTGATATAAATCTTTTTAGATTTAACATTTTTCTTCACATGAAAATTGAGATTGGGATTCTGATCTTCCCATCACCAACTGGTAGTTAACTTGTCCCATTATTAGTTACTGAATATTTTGCTTACTGATCCAAAAATGTATCTCTTATATCACATTTTCATATTGCATTGTGTTTATGTTTGAACAGCATACTCTCTTGTATTTTGCTGATTCATTCTTGCTCTGGGTCCTCAATCTTGGAAATGCTGTAGAGTAAACAGTGCTTATAAGCAAACACCACTAAGTCATATGGTAGAGTTATGTATCAAAAAGCCAGGATTTAGTGAGAAAACGTTTAAGCAAAAATTCAACCAAGTTCCTCCATCTCACATCATCCCAAGGAGAAGCACGCAGGGACTAAACTACTGCTTAATCAACCCTGTAATGTATCTCAGAAAGTGATCTGCTGCCTAATCTGCTTTTGAATCATCAAGGCAGGGAATAATTCAGAAGAGAAGGTACAAATGATGTCAAATTTTAGAAGCTAAGCAATATGAATTTTGAAGTGGCTTTTTAGGGCAACCAAACTGCTGACATTTCCCATTTTTCTACAGTTTCTTTAACGATATCTTAGGAGTCTTAACATATTTGCAAATAGGAGTCAGCAACTCTGTTTCGTGTGTTGAAAATCCATTCTCAATCTCTCTTTTGATGTCCATTCTTTATTCACTTTCAAAAAGTCCAATATATGTGCCCTTAACATCATAGATTCTAGGTTTTTACATCATATCTAAAATTATTTTATCAGCTCCATTATGGTAAAATATTTGACTATTGTCCATTTTGTTTTATTTTACAGATAAAAGAAATTTATTTTTATATGAGAATGAAGTGGGGTACCTAATGTGCCAATTACCAATTGTTAATTGTGTTTCATATCATTTACACAATAATTTTCTTTCTGATCCAAAAATGTAAATTTTTAGGCTTAAAGTATTATGAAAGCATTGTAATTAAGCACACACACACAAATATATATACATATATGTATATATACATATACATATACATGCAACTATATAGAATACATTATGATCACAACCAAGATTATAGTTTCCATCCTCCACCACATCACTGATCTTTTTTGCGCCTTTCTCTTTCCCTTCTGGTAACAACCTTTAATCAAAGTGACATTATATGGTCTTGTCTGGCTGACTTATTTTACTTAGGATAAAACCTTCAGATTCATCTATGCTGTCTCCAGCAGCAAAATTGTATCACTTTGTACAGCTAAATAGTATTACAGTATGTGTTTATACCTATCTGCCTTTTCTTTATTCACTAATCTGATCATGTGAATTTAAATAGTTTCCATATCTTGCTACCAATGAATACAGAAAATAGTTCCTCAATGAACACAAGGATCCACATATTTCTTTAAATTAACATTTTTGCATTCTTCAGAAAAATACCCAGAAATAGAATAGTTGAATCATATGTTTTCATTCTTAATTTTTCAAAGCATCACTGTGCACTTGACCATAACGTTTACACCAGTTTACATTCTCACCAACAGTGCACAAGTGTTCTGTTTTTCCATCATCTTCCCAACAATCCTCTATATCCTATATTACATTTACATGTGTGTGTTTAGCTCTGGAGAACACACTCTTTTGTATTTTGCTGATTCATTCTTTGTGCTCTGGGCCCTCAATCTTTAAAACGCTTTTACTCTGTACTGTTGTGGACTATACAGTGTTTGTAGGCAAACATCACTGTTTCACATGGCAGAGTCATATGTTAGAAAGTAAAGATTTAGTGGGAAAACACATGAGTGAAAATTTAGTCAAGTTCCTCCTCTGGTCATCTCATGGAGAAGCGTGCAGGGACTGAGCTATTGCTGCACGCAGCCTTGCAATGTGTCCCAGAAGGTGATCTTACCTGCTACCTAGTCTACTTTTGAATCAGGCAAAGCAGAGAATAAATGCAGAAAAAAAAACATAAATAATGTGAAATTTTAGAAGCTAAGTAATACAAATTTTGAAGCCAGATTTTTAGAAGAATCTGGAAAAATTCCACTGTAGGCATTTTTGATACAGTGGAATTCTGCCATCAGGAGGAACATATGTTCCAGAGCCAAAATCACTAGTCAACTTACCATGGTAAAACCCTAATGGCTCACCAGTGAACAATTTTAAGTGTCTCTCCACAAATACCTGTTACATGTATTTGTTGCATTAATTGAGTAGAGCTTTTATTCTATTTTAGTTGTATTGGTTTATATTTATATACTTGTGCCAACATCACACTGTTTTATTACATAGCTGTATTTTGTCTTGATATACTACAGACTTAAATCATCTAGCCTTGTTTTTCAAGGTTGTCTTGGCTCATCCTGGTCTTTGACTTTACAATATACATTCCAGACACAACTTGTTGGTGTTCAAAAATGTATGCTTGTATTTAGATTGGGAGTATGTTGAATATATACATGAATTTAAAGATACTTGCAGCTCATCATATTGTAAAAGTGTCCCTAGTATACATAAAAAATTTTGGTTAGAATGAGAGCTAAAATGATAACAAGTATTATGAGGAAATTGCATTATAAATATATACAGCCCTTTATTGAAAACATGTCATTAGTTGATTTGTGGAAAATAATGTACTTGCTCTACGGCCAGTAATATAATCTTATTAAGGTCTTCCACATGAAAATAGATCGATACATATATGCTAATAATATATTTTTATAATAGCAATTCATTAGTAAAAAAATTGCTGTTATAATGTTTATATAACAGGTTATAATTTATTCAATTTTATAAGCTACATACAAAATGATAAAATGAGAAAACTTTAGCTATACCAGTTAGTTTTTATTTAAAAATTGTGAAGCAAAATGCAAAAAATACAAATGTTAATTCTAGTAATAGCATGGAGATTTTTTATTTTATTATTGTTAAAGTTCTTTGAATTCTCAAAACACTTCAAAATATGTAAAACTACATTGGGTCTATTTAGATAGCTAGATAAACACTTAGATAGTTTAGCATAAATCATCTTTAATCTTATTCTCCTATTGAGTTGTATCAATAGAAATCACTTGATGATGCAATAATTAGTACTGAATTTAGGAAATAAATGAAAATAGAATAAGAAACAATACCATCCATGTATTTTTATTTCTCAAAGAGAAAGAAATGTAATCCCATTTATTGCATTATTTCCTAGTCTTTAAAGCATTTCTTTCCTCATCTTCAATAATTCTGATCATGCTGGATGTATATTCTACATTCCAGAATATTCATTTTTTTAAATCCACTTATTGGCTATAAAATTATGCATCCATACCCTTTTATAAGGCCCTCCTAGGATCAACTCTGCATTTGTCTTTTGGTTATAATACCAATCTATTACCTGAAACTCAGGTGCCATTTTCAGCCTCCAGCCTACTACTGGCTATAGAGTGTCATGGTGGTTTCACTTGCTTGTACTACTTTATTCCTGAGACTATGTAGTGTTGTACCTAAGATGAGTCTTTGGTATGATATGGAATGACAAAAGGATAAATAATGACATGAAAAAGAATGGTTTAGTGATATGGGGCTTGGAGGAAATCTTGTGGGTACCAGTGCAAATAGGGAACCCGTGGTACTCAATACTGGTGAAGAATACAGCACTAATGTTGGTTTGTGAAACTAAACATAGTTTGGAAAGTATTATCTGGAAAAAGTAATTTGGTCAAATTTTAAGTATATTTGATATATTGTATTCTGGAGAGAGTGTATAAATCTGTATTAAGTATTACGGTGTGTGAAAGAGCCTGTTTCCTCACAACTTCACTCATTTACTGAGTTTTTTTAACTCTGACAACTTTCTTAAAACATAACTGCAATTCTATATGGTTTCATTTATTTTCATTGGTTAGTGCTGTGTTTATTATTCATATATTGAATATTTTGATTTTTTGTTTTGTCCAGATTAAGTCCAAGTTTTGAACTTTCCCATTTTAAACTTAGTCATCATTATTTTAAGTAACATTATTTTAAGTATCATATTTTTCTGCATGATTTACCCATGTAAGGATATGCTTATATTTTTCTCACCCAAAGGGTTATCTACAATAAGTCTATTTTCTTCCATTTTTTTCTGTTTCATTAACTTATATATGCAGTGAAAATTCATTTTAGGTACTGTTCAATTTATTATTGCCAAATTAGGAAAACTGTGTCTACATAATTTATTGACAAATTCACCCTTTCTATGCCAATTTGATATGGTCCTTGAATGATTCCCAGTTTGTCTCCTCCCTCCATTAGGATCTCTCTATTGCATTCTTCACTTTGTAGCCACTGTAAATTTGTTAAGGCATTAATAGGATTATTCCACTCTTCTGTTTCAATAATTTTCTATCTTTTCTAAGTCGTGAAAC
Organism: Solenodon paradoxus; assembly: GCA_004363575.1. NCBI lineage: Eukaryota > Metazoa > Chordata > Mammalia > Eulipotyphla > Solenodontidae > Solenodon > Solenodon paradoxus. Next base: position 90,836 of record RJWH01004613.1, on the reverse strand, counting down.
AAATTCACTATGCACCAAATATGATTCTAGCTTAATCAAACCCTTATTGATATTTTGTTAATTCCATATTGTTCTGTTTCCTCATGCAGTAGATTATTTCCTATGCCATTCCTCCAGGTAGATGATTCTTCTGATTCTTCTTTGCTTATTTAACTTTGATTGATCATCTAGATAATAGCAAAAAATCTCCTTCCAGAATAGGGTAGACAGCACTGCCATAATTTCTTAAAGTTCAAAAACCCTTCAAAGTTTTCTTCAAATAATTTACAACCGTTATAATCATGTAGTAATATGATGGCTATTTAAGTCTAAGTTCACAGAGACTACAAACTGCATTTTTTTCATGTCATAATGTAGCAGAGTGTCTAATAAATAAAATCTTCATCAATATTTAAGTGAATGAACTATTGTATGATTTTTCCAAAAGACTTCTGTGACTGAGTGATGATTTTTCTTTGCTATCAATTTGAAATGCTATGATCTGTTTCTTTTAATAGCTCTAGTGCATTCATTTATAAATTGTTTCTTTTTGTTCCTTTCAGGTAACATAAAGTTAATGAATAAAACAAATTACTCTTCAGTATCTGAATTTGTGTTCCTGGGGTTTTCTACCTCTAGACCAGTGCAGCATGTCCTCCTTGCCTTCTCTACAGTGCTTTATGCAACCATTTTTCTGGGAAACCTCCTCATTGTGTTTACAGTTATCCTTGACTCTCATTTACATTCCCCCATGTACTTCCTATTAGCCAATCTCTCATTTATTGATTTGTGTCTTTCTACTTTAACGGTTCCTAAGATGATTTATGACCTGTCCACTGGTCACCAAACGATTTCCTTCCAAGGGTGTGTTGTCCAGATATTTGTGCTTCACATTCTGGGTGGGTCTGAGATGGTACTGCTCATTTCCATGGCCTTGGACCGATATGTGGCCATATGTAAGCCCCTCCACTACTTGACTACTATGAGCCCACGGATATGTATTTTTCTTCTGTCTGGTGCATGGATTATTGGCCTCATTCACTCTGTGGCCCAGTTAGCTTTTGTGATCCATTTGCCTTTTTGTGGTCCTAACGAAATAGACAGCTTTTTTTGTGACCTTCCTTGGTTTATCAAACTTGCCTGTGCAAACACCTATGGACTAGAATTCATAGTTACAGTCAATAGTGGGTTCATTTCCATGGCTACCTTCTTCTTATTGATTATTTCCTATATTTATATCTTGCTCACTGTATGGAAACGCTCTTCAGATGGTTTAACCAAGGCCCTCTCTACTCTGTCAGCTCACATCACTGTGGTGGTTTCTTTCTTTGGACCATGCATTTTTGCTTATGTGTGGCCTTTTCCCACAGTGCCAGTGGATAAATTTCTTGCCATTTTTAACTTTATGATTACACCCATTATGAATCCTGCCATTTATACACTGAGGAACAAAGATATGAAGAGGGCAATGAGGAGACTGAGTAGTCAACTCCTCATTTCGGGGTATGTCCAAAATAACTCAAAGTGCATTTATTGCTTTGTGTATTTCCTAAGAACTTCAAGTAGCACAAATAAATAAGTATATAAAATTTAGGATTTTTGGCAAAATCAATATTTTATATATTTAGAATAGATGTATAATAATGAGTTTATTTTGAATTATCAGAAAACTTTATATTTAAAATTTCATTTGAAAACTTAATTAAAGTATCAGAAAATGTTTATAGGCAATTGATGAAAAAGGACAGTTACAGGTTTTGATCTTGAAGAAATAGCCTGGAACCAAATTTATCAACTTCTAGCTAAAATACTCAAACTTTTAAGTGAATTATATAATACACAACTGCCCTTTTATTTAAACCCAGGATTGGAATAACTTTTTCACACAACATAGAGCATTAAAACTGGAAGGAAAAGAAGAATGTGGAAGAATTGAAGCACACACAAGATGGATAAGGTAATGTAATAAGAGGGGGATTGACATATGGAAAGAGGGAAAACAAGGAGGGCCTCAGAGATAGTATGTTTCATATTTTGGCCTGAGGCTACTCCTCTCACAATTTATTGTCTCAGTTCCAATGAACTAAACCTATTTTAATTCCACAAAGGAAAGGGAAATTATGTTATGTAATTCACAATTTTTGAAATAGTGACTTAAGGTCTATACTTCAATACATCAGTGAATATTCCGTGAACATCAAATAGATGTTAATCTGATATTCCATACCTGCTATTATTATTATCCAACAACTACTCCATTTGAATTGTTACTCTCAATTTAATGTCTTGTCTAACTTTTGTCTTTCTCAAGATACGGACCCCTACTCTGTGTGTGTGTGTGTGTGTGTGTGTGTGTGTGTGTGTGTGTGTGTGTGCATAACTGCACACATGTACTATCTGTAGAAACCATAAAACAAATGTGATTTATGTTTTGCTTTGATAACTCTAAAACAGGTCTAAGATAAAATTTGAAGAGATTCCACAGTCCACACATTTGTTATTCCAAATACTTTATTGAATATACACTTGAATATATTTTTCCTGCTTATGATTATTTCACCGGTTAAAATTTGTATTTTTAATGAATTCTTGTTAGATGCATTAAATTGAAAACAATAAATATAAAGTGAGGTTTATTCTTGAGGAATTTGTCAGAATTTGCAGTTATAGGAGAAAGAAAAAGAACTGAAGCCTAAGGTAAAAATAATTATAAAGTGAAAAACTGATTCACCTGAAATTTTTCAGACTGAGGAGAATGAGATCCATTAGAATCATCATCAAAACCTGGAAGAGCTATGTCCAAGAACGAGGCACAAAGAGAAGTGTACTGAATCTTACAGACACTATTATCCAGATTGAGGCAGACTCAATTCTCCATGAGTTGAGGTGATCACACCTTAAACTTTTGCCCACCTATTAGAAAGAGAATTTTCTGGAGAATTATATCACATGTGAGCTGCATGTATAAAATGTTATGCACAATATCCAAAATATATTAAAAATATGGAACTATGAAAAATAAGGTTGTGTGAGTTAATTGAACATAGCACAGCTGTGTTCAATGTTGAAATGAGAAGAGAATAAAATAATCCATATGCATAAAAAGACAGAAAAATGCTAGAAAATGGGAAAAACATGAATTTTACCAGAATAAAATGTTTAAGAAAGTTCCATTAATTTTTATGATTCAATATCACTTTTTTTCATTTTTAAAATTTATTCACCATCAGTTTGCAGAACTGTAAGTTTCATGAGTATAGTTTATATCTTGATAATCTATATATATACCACACTGTACCGACCACCAAAATTCTAGTACTATTCATCACTATTAGATTGTTTCCCTCTGTCCATTCCTCTTATTGCCCCCTCCCCTTATATTGGTAACCATCATTTTGTTGTCCGAATCTAAGAGTTGTTTTTGTTGAGTTTTTTCAGTTTGATTTGTTTATTTATATTCCACATATGAATGCAACAATCTGATGTGTCTGTCTCTTTCTGACTTATTTTGCCTAGCATAAATATGGTATTACTATATCTGAAGAATATGAAAACACTAATTCAAAAAGAAACATACATTCTGATGTTCTTTGAGGCACTATTCACAATAGTCAAGAAAATGAAACAACATAAATATCCATTAATGGATTATTGGATAAAGAAGTTGTAGTATATATACACAGTGTAATACTACTAAGATATTTAAAATAAGATGAAACTAGCCATGGAAGGAATGTCCAGTGTTATTTTGAATTGAAAAGAAGATATATAAAATGAATTAAAGCAGGGTCAAAAATAGAACAGGTGAAACCAGTGGAGTAGAGATTAGATGCAGCCACTTACATCTCTAGGTACCCAGATCTTGTCCTGGGACAGTGGGAACAAAAAAGATGAACAACAAAATAAAAGTATTTCTTTCACCTCTATCATCCTGCCTCTACCTTTCCTTATAAAAAAATAATAATTTAAGAAAATAGAACACAGAAGAAAAGAGGAAGAGTAGATTTAAAAACAGTCAACAGATATTTAAATTTATATACAAATTTAATAATTAGAGAATATCAAATATATATGCATATATGGGTGTATAGATATTCTTATATATATTATTATATATTAATATATTATTTAATTTAAGGGTTTATGATTCAGACTCTATCAGAACTGTTAGAAGTATACATGACCAAGTTATCTTTAATAAAGCAATATGAAATTTGAAGTATATTTGTCTCCACAAATTTAAGATAAAGGAATATAAACTTGCATATCTTTTTCAATCAAATAGGAATAATTCTCAAAAAAATATTGTTACATGTAGCAATGAACAATTCACAAAATGTGTACAAATATAGTTTCTAGAAGACTATCTGAACAATGCAGTGAATTAAATGGTTTATTCTAAAATTAGATTTTTTCAACTCATCTTCATAGCACATTTCTCCTGCTTTACTGTAGTACAGAAAAAAATTAAACACATTCATGATAAAAACCCTCACCAAAATAGGACTAGAAGGAACATCTCACACCATAATAAAAGCAATATAGGATAAGCCCATAGCCAACATCATAATTGATGTTGAAAATGCAAAGCCTTTCCCCTAAGATGTGGAATAAGACAAGGTTGCCCACTCTCATCACTACTGTTCACATAGTTTAGAAGTCTTGCTATAGCGACAGGTAAGAAATACATGTTAAAGGAATCCAAACTGGAAAAGAAGAAATAAATTATCATTATTTGCAGATGACATATTATACCTAGAAACTTTTAAAGATGTTATCCCCCAAAAAAACTACTGGAAACAATAAATAAATACAGCAAAGTGACATTCTATAAAAGCAACATGCAAAAATCACTATCATTCCTATATACAAACAATGAAGTAGAGGAAAAAAGAAATTAAGAAAGAAATCCCATTCTCAAGAGCACCAAAAAGCAATCAAATATCTGGGAATTAACCAAATAAATGAGGTGAAAGATCTCTACAATTCAACTGTAAAACTAACAACAACAACATCAAAAAACAGAAGACAAAAAGAGATAGAAAAAAGGCCCATGCTCATGAATTGGAAGAATTAATTAAAATGACATTCCTACCTGTCAATATACAGATTTAATCAATTCCTATCAAAATTCCATTCATTTTTCAAGGTAATTGAGTAAATATAATACAGAAGTTTGTATGGAATCACAAAAGGCTTCAAAGAGCCAAAGTTATCCTCAGGGTCAAAAGGAATAAACACTTCCTGACTTCAAACTATACCAGAAAATGACCATCATCAAAACAGAATGCACTAAAACAAAAACTGACACACAGATCAGTGGAATAAAACTGAGAGCCCAGAAATTAAACCATGCTTAAGTGGACAACTAATGTTCAGGAAAGGAGTCAATAGTATACAAAGGAAAACGGAAGGTGAATTCAACAAATGGTATTAGAAAAACTGCAGAGATATATTCAAAAAATTGAAACTATGTTACTCATTAGCACCATACACAAACATTAACTTAAAATGGATTCAAAGACCTGAATAGAAGACCCAAAATCATGAAATATTTAGATGAAAATGTGGGAAAATGTTCCATGACCCCCAAGTAAGTCTTTGGGGCAGAAACTATAGCAGAAAAAATAGACAAATAAAAATAAATACTCGGGACTACATCAAACTAAAAGCTTATGCACAGTATAAGAAAGCATCATTAAAACAAAAATTCAACCCACCAAATTTAGAAGATACTCACACAACATACATCAGATAAATGCTTACTCTCCAAAATATGTAGAGTTCATAAACTTCAAAAAAATTTAAAAAAAACCCTGAAGTGACAAGCCCAAAGTGACAAAAAACCTAAAGTGACAAATGGGCAGAAGAAATAAACAGACATCCATCTGAAGACACACAGACACACAGATGACTTACAGACACATGATAAAATGTTCTAAATCACTCATCATCAAAATAATGCGAATAAAAACCAGAATGGGATACCATTCTCACATTAGTGAGAATGGTTCATATCAAAATACTATAAAAGAGTGTTGGTAAAGGTGTGGAGAAAAAGAAACCTTCTTCACTGTGGTGGGAATGTAAATTAGTGCAACTTCTCTGGAAAATATTATTGAGATTCCTCAATAAAGACAGGAACACCATGTGATCTAGCAACCCCACTTATAGGCATGTACCTGGGGATACAAAATCTCTAATCAGAAAAATGTCTACACACCTGTGTTCATAGCAGCACCAGTCACAATAACCAAGACATGGAAACAGCCTAAATGCCCATTAACAGAAGACTGGTCAAAGAAACTATGCTCTATATACTCAATGGAATTCTATGCAACTACAAAACAAAACAAAAACCTAATTGTGACCTTTGCAATAATCTGGATGGAAATTTAAGGGATCATATCAAGTGAAATAAGTCTGAAAGAAAAAGAGAAATACAGGATGGTTTCACTCATATATAGAATATAATTAAATGAATCAATTAAACCCCAATAAAATTCATAGGACACACGAGTTGGTTGCCAGCATAGTGTGGGGGTGAGTTAGGAGAGAAAGAGGGAACAAGGAAATTATAAAGGATACTAGAACTCTGGTGGTTGGTGCAGTGTGTAATAGTCATATACTCAGAAATGATTTCAACACCTTATGAATATGGCTTTGAAAACACGAGACAGAATTATTAGAAAAATTCACACACATACACCTCTTTCTTTTTAATACTAAAAAATTGCCTATGACAAAAAAGCTTTCTCAGCAGAGGAATATTCTATAGACCTGACAGTGCCTAGTTAAAACCTCATTATTTTTAATTAAATCTAAAGCATTGAGGTAAATGCTGAGTAGTGAGCTCAATTCTAGAGAAATCTATTTTAAAAACAATAAAAATAAAACATTTTGAATTTCCAAAGATTTCTTCCTCTCTCTCTTCCTCTCCCACTTCCTCTTCTCTTCACTACTCCCTCCTTCTCCTCTCTTTCCCCTCTCTCCTTCTGATCTAATCACCTCCTTTTTCTATATCTATGTAAATGGCTTCCAGTACATGCACCTCTAGGGCCATGATTATTCTGTCTCTTCATCTGTTCTATTTTTTCATGTGTATTTTTGCATGTTTTCTCCCTCTGTTCTTGTCTTTTCTCAATTAACTTAGATTTCTAGTTTTCTGTCTTTCTGAGAATTTACACTACAAATAAGCTTTCACAGAGTTAAAATTATATAACATTCAAAGCTATTTCTTCAGCATAGAACATAACAGAAAAACTGCAAACATCATTAACTTTCTTTTCCATTTTTTTCCACTTTTTAATATCTCCCACTGCATATCTGGCTGAACTGAGCATAAATTGAATGAAAATACATTTGACTATATATTTCATTTATTCTTTAAAAGTTGTTATTTTTATTTTAATATGACATCCAATATTTCATATGGATAAAATGTATTTAACAAAAAACTAGCCTTTATAGAGTATATATCTTTCCTTCTATATAATAATCTTTAGCTTAAAAACAAAAATTTCCTCATTATTTTATAACAGAACCCAGGAGAAACTATTTATTTAAAAAATGAATAACTAAACTAGATCACAATAGAGCAACTATGTTGAAACAACATATCACCAGTGGAACTAATCTGCAAGATCCCATGAAATACTTTTTTTATGAGAAATTATTCCTGACAAATATTTTTGGACATAATATATTCTGTCTCTGTCTAACAGTTTTGCACCAAAAACATGTAGATATTAACATACTTAACATTGACTCCATCTTACTATTTAACAATTAAACATTATTAACACTATAAACAATTTAAGCATTCTTACTAATTGCCTTCCCATCACTTACATGATTTATGTAATAAGGTCTAATATAACCTCCATTGGCTTCTTACTTTCCTATGCCTGATAAACACATGAGCCATTCCCTTATCACTGTCACTGATGAAATGTCAAATTCACAATTATAACATAATCTTGTGGGGCCCTATCTTGTACTTGCTTTCAATATTTAATCCTTAAAATGTTCTTGTCATTTTGTTTTTTCTAATTCTAGTTGACATTATAATAACTCCCACAGGAAGTACTTGATAGGCTACAGCATGCTGTCTACCACAACACAAATGGATAGTGCAGATTTTAGAAGCTATGATGCTCATATAAGATTTTTTCTCACTAGTGGAACATATATTTCAGGGAAAAAAACTAGAATGATCAGTTAATCACATTTTCATCAGAAGGAAGAGGATAGCAATTTGTTTGAGAGTAGAACTAGAACCCTGGTGAGGTGAAATCTTTGGTTTCTCTTCATATTTAAAAATAACTGAGAAGAAGAAGAAATTAAAAGAACAATATTTGTCTTGTCATTTCCTGGCTTAAAATGCATACGAATAGAATAACCTTGCAGGAATAATGAGAGTGCGATCTAAAATCAAACAGCACTTTCTATCCTATTTCTCAAATAACCTGCCACATTTGATACTCAGTATTATTTTAAAGGAATTAATACTTTAATTCTATCATTATAAAAAAGTGAAAATGCTTTGAGACACCAGTATCCATATTAAATCTGGGTAACATATAATTGACTGAATTTTCCCTATCCTAAATCAGAGCTACAGGGGAAGAAGGAACCAAGAATCATGAGTCAGGAAGGGTACGTTGAGTCCCAAAGACAAGTTTCACTGACTTCACAAATTCATAAGACTCTTGTTCCCCATACTCAGCTGGCATGAGGTTCTCCGCTGGCATATTATTCTAGCATGTGCCAATGTAAGGCTCAGAATTATGGAGCTGACTAGGATCACAGAGACTTGATTCACAAACTGTGACTAAAAATTTTACATGGACCTTTCTTGAAGCTCCACAAATTCTTATGCTGAAATTGATCATTTTCAAGCAGCCATCATGTCCCCTGGGATTAACTTCAGGACAATGATAAAAGATCTACAATCTAATAATCTACTAATAATGCTCACTTTTATTTTTAACTACAGTTTGTCAAGTAAGAGTGTTTTCTGCCTTAATTCACTTTAAACAGATGTGAATTGGCTATTAATTATTTTATTTGATCTTCATATCAATTCAGTGGAGTAGAGTGGGTATATTATTGTTTTTAATAAAAATTTTCAACTTTTAAGAGAATAAATGGTTTGCCTTCAGTTATACATTTACAAAGTTGCAGAAACAGTAACTTAATAGAATATTTCAAAGCCAGGGTTCTTACATAACACTTGTGATACCAAAATCCTAGAATATTAAAGAGCTGCTGAGGTTCCCATATCAAATTTAAAATTCATTTAATTGGTGTGTTGGTGAAGATATATACAATGAATACAATTGTACGCAATCATCATAAATGCTAGTATCAATTAAATGTTATGTTCTTTAGCCTGATGCACAATTTTAAAAAATTAAAAAGATAATAATGTATAAAACCAATACAGTATCAGAAATTACACTGTCATTTTCAAATTTTCACTAAATGTATTCATGTTGGCAGGGGTGATGTTAAGGAGATTTATTTTAGAGAGATAAATCAGTTAATTTTTATCAGAATAAGAGAGAAACACAAAATTTGAGAGAATATAACTAATGAGTAGTGAGCTGAGGACATTTAGAGAGAATAACATTCCAGTGGAAATGCTTAGCATAGAAAAGCAGTTAAAATTTTCAATCTGTTAGAAAATCCATTGGAATTGAACACTTACTGTAGGAAGCAGTTGCAGTACACAGGCTATCATAAAATGAGAAAAACAATCTATGATCTCAAAATGAATGGAAAGATGGGTATTTAGCATAATGTAATAGTGAGGAAGAAATAAGCCTCAGGGCATAAGCCTCAGGAAATAAGCTTCAGAATGAGGGAATAAGACTCAAGAAAAAAGCCTCCACTTACTATCTCACCAGCCCAAGCCCCAAACTGTAAATTAATTCTGCTTATAGCAACCACCAACAGAATCCTGCCCTGATACTACTAAATAGAAACCAGTAATGGAAAAATTCCAAAGACCCACCTCTGACTTACTCTACCCCACCCCAAAAACACTACCTATAAAAACTGGCACTTACTCCTGTGCAGGGTTCATCTTTGGATATCACTCCACTGGTGGTCACTGCATTAAATAAAATCCTTTCAACCTCTCCCGAGTGTCTGAAGCCTGTCGCTTTCTACTGGCCAAACCCCTTGCTGTAACAATAGAGTGCATTTAAAGAGTATAACAAAAAAAAATTAAGATTGAAGGAATTTTGGTTAATGAGGAAAAGAACAATGAATAAGAAAAACAAGGGTTAGAGGGAGATAAATTGCAAGGAAAATAAAGAATAAAAGCTAATACAAATGCAAAAAGAACAATTGATAAATTAATTGCATGACAATAGAAATAATAAGATAATGGAAAATGATTAAAAATAAGAAAGAGGAAGAAGAAATGAATGGGGAAATAAGAAAGAGAGGCTAGGATGGCGACCATGTCCAAACACCTGGCAGCAGGAGCTGATCTGATAGCAGGTTGAATCTAAGCATATTCGGTGGCTGGTGGACTGTGTGTGTCTGTACTCTGAGAAGGAATTTGGAAGTACAGACACCCTCTCTTCCTGTGTATCATCAGTGCCAGATCTAGTTTTACATCAGTTGTATGAAAAAGTAAGGCTAGACATACGAAAGCATTCATCTCTTTATGTCTACACTGACAACATTTCTTTGACTTATTTGACCAGAACAAAAAGCTTGCCCAATGAGAACCATTCTTTGGGGCTTTTTTTTAAAAATTCATCCTGTATGGAAAAGTGTCCATCTGATGTGCATCTGTTCTCAATCTCTGTGATGAGCACAATCTGAAGACTGGAACAGAAGATACATAAAAGAGAATGGGAGAAAGAAATAGATTAAGCAAGTTAAGTGTACAAAATTCTGTTAGTAACAGACAGGGAATAAATGACAGAAAATGAAAGCAAAGGAAGAGTGGAAGAGGCTTTAACTCTCAACTGCTCCCACTGTCTTGGAATTATTGTCCTAAAGAAGAAATAACTGTAAAGCACCTAGATGCACCAAACACGAGATTAGGCAGAAGGTGTTATTGGCTTACTTTCCTAAGAGTAAGTTTCTAAAGGCAGAGTCAGAAATAGATGTAGAGGCCAATAGGTGTCCAAATGGATATAAGACAATAAAGAAAGCTCCTAAACTACTGAACGGCACCAAAGATTTTTCTCCCTATTTCAATTTGCCTAGACTTACTAAGTATGTGTTTACATGTGTGAATCTGTAATTGTATTAAAAATATATGCTGATGTTATAAATTCCTTTAACATAATATTTAGCCTATAGTTAAAAATTATACTAATCACATAGAATAAATGGTTTATGTTCTAATAGATGTAAACTAAAATAACAGTGTATTGTCTAAATTTCCCATGAGTTCTCTATGGAATTGTAAATTTGATTTTTCATTGTGTTCACCTACTTTCTCTCTTCCAGGCTATTCCTTCTAAGGACGCTACTAATAATTTCTGTTAATTCATTTGAGAATTGTATCCTCTTCAGTCCTCCCTGCCACATTCAAACAGCTCTTTAAATATTATAGATATATAACCAAAATATAAAATTTGGCATTTAAAGTTTATGCTTCAATAGTTTTTGAAGTATTTAAAAGATTATATCTACATAATACTGATGTATATGTAATTTTAGAACATTTAAGTCACCCAAAAAAGAATCCTTATATTCATTATCTGTCACTCCTAATTCTACCCCCACTCCTAACCAACAATTCTTCTATTTTGTGTCTCATTTTCTAGATTTGTTTTCTCTGGGAATTTTGTATAAAACGACTTATACAATACGTGGTCCTTTTTGACTGGCTCCTTTCACGAATTATAATGGTTTTGAGGTGTATTCATGTAATAGCATGTATCATTACTTCATTTGTACTTATTGACAAATTATGTTACATTGTATTCAAAAGACTTTTGAAAATTATTGCATGTAATTAAAAATCTAGACAAATATTGTTACATGCCACATTATAGTATTTTGCTATAATTTTCAATCTTGCATTTTTAAATTAGTTGTTCTAATAAAGATGCAGCCAATCACAATATATGAGTATTTAAAACATATTCAAACAACTACAGTGACATAAATTAGAAAACAATAATACAAACATTTTTAAAAACATAATTTATGATAACATATAAGAATGTTCACTAATATTAAGCATCCCAGTGGATTATCTTGCATGTCCCCTACATGAACACTCCATTTTAGAGATAATTATATAGGCTAAGACTTCATTCTGATACCTCTAACACGAATAGAATCCTTATTCAGACCATAGCCTGAAAAGGAAATATATTCAAAATCAATACCATTTTTAATTAAGTACCTAAATAAAATGAAACAAAGTATAGAACAGTAATTAACTATTTTCTAATCAGTTTAAAGTGAAGAATGCACAAATTTTCCCTCTAACATTTGCTAATGAGAACTTGCTAAACTTTTTGAAAATTTAGATTCTTAACTCTAATTGCTTTCTCTCATCTATCAGATGAATTTGTTAGACTGCCTGTTCCATAAGTTCTATTCCAATTCCAACTCTAGTATGCTTTTATTTTCTTAGTTGAGCTAGTCATATTGTTTTTTATGTTTTGATATTTTATATTATGTGAAAATGTTTGTGAGAGTGATATTATGTGATGTGAGAAAATGGTTATGAATATAACGTGAGAAAATAAGACTGGATTCATATTAATTAGGATTCCATAACAGGGTGTGGAGTAGAAGCATGATTAGGATCCACCCAGAAGTGTAACTAGGGAAATAGCTCTAAGTTAGGTAATATAGGGGGGTTCTTGTTTGAGATCATAATAATCAGTTGGAGTAAGCTTGCACAAGAACAACAAAGTAGAGAAATGTTATGGAAACTGGTAAAGCCCAAATTCAGAAAACAAGATCATTACCAATCATGAGTTAGGATTTCTGTAGAAACTGAAGTAAAGAAACATTTGTAGGAGAATTTTTTTCTGTGGTAAAGAAGAGAAGGGAACAAAACTCATCAACCAATTGAACTTTAGATTCAGTACTCCATCACTAAAAAAAAAAAAAATTCAAAACCATACCCTGACAACCTTAATACTTTGATTTTTAATCAGGACATTTCTAAAATACCTCAAGCTAAATACCCAAGTGTCAGAGTATTAAAAAGCAAATAATTAAATGAGAAAGAGATAAGAAAGAGATAAGATGGCTATAAGTTAAATGTCTCGGTGGGGGAATGGAAAAATCAAGGATAGAAGTTTTAGCTAAAAGCAAAGAGAATCGGACCTAGTAGGAGTGAAATTCTCCCCAAAGAGAAACTAGATATTCACCCATTTCTCAGAAAGAAACACTGAGGAAAAGCAGCCACAGAGACTGTAGAGACACAGCAGCAATTGTGACAACAATGGGGAGGCAAAAACATCTGAGTTCAAAGCTATACCACAGACTCAGATTCCGGCCACAGTGAAGTCGGTGGAACTGCAGGAAGAACTGGCCCTCCCAGAAACCACAAGGGCAGTGGAGAGCCCACCCAGCAGGATCAGGATACAGAGCAACGCGAGAGGCTGTAGGTGCAGGGCGGAAGAAACAGTGCCCAGGCAGTTTGAATGGGAAACCTGATGAGAAAATTACACTGGCCACTGCCATAACTAGAAGACCGCTAGGGGAATTACCCACTATTAAATTTTCCCATTATATTGCCTGGCAGCAACAGGACTTGCCTACTGGAAATCACATCCTCAGGCTAAGAGGAAAAAGAGAGTCTTTCAGAGGAAGAAAGCACCAATTCTACCAACTAGTGCCACTTTATGGATGTGGATTAAACTGCATCCTGATAGTTGATTGTGACCAACATCAAGGTGGTCATTACAATTTGGAGCTGGTACGCTGGGGGAAGGCTCTGCGTCTCCCACACAAACTCCAAGCCGGTAGACTAAACATTCAGGTGGCAACAGAGAGCCCATAAAGGAATTTCAATTTCAACAAATCCAACCCGTGGTGACTTCACAAAACTCAAAGACATCCCAGTGTCCAAACCAAGATACAGCCTTACTCAATGCAACCTGATACCCTACACAAGGCAATCACTGCAGGGAACCTCATCCACAGAAACATAAACAGAATGCTAAACAGAGCAAATACACTGAGAAATATACGTGAAAAGATGGATCTAATTAAAAACCCAGGGGAAAATCTGAATGCAACCAATGTATGAAAACTACATGAGCATGAATTTAGCGCAATGGTTATAAACATACTCATGGGAATCAAGAAAACAAAAGAGGAAGAGAAAAAGAACAAAAAGAGAGAGAGAGAGAGCAAATGAAGCAGCTCAAACTCAGATGTTAAAGAAATAAAGAACACAATAGCTGACCTAAGGATTCAATACAGGGACTCGAGAATAGGATGTGAAGCCTCCAACAGAACCAGTGAGCTAGAAGACAGATCAGAGGAATGCACTCAAGAAAACCAGCAAAAGGATAAAAGAATGCAAAGAAATAAAGACCAATGGGATAACATTAAAAGAAGCAACATTCACATCACAAGGGTATAAGGAGAGGATAGAGAAAAGGGAAAAGAAATTGTACTTGAAAAAATAATAACTGAGAACTTCCCTAACCTGAATAATGAAGCAAGCCTCCAGACCAAGGAATCTCAAAGAGTCCCTAATAAAAGAAAACCAAGCAGACGTACACCTAGACATTATCATCAAAAGGTCAAAAATACAAGATAAAGAATCTGAAAAGCATGTAGAGAAAAATAAGTCACATAGAAAGGAGTCTCCATAATATTCTCAGTGGATTTCTCAACTGAAACACTACAGATTAGTAGGGAATGGTATGGTATGTTCAAAAGGCTGAAAGAAAAGGATTTTCAACCTAGAATACTATACCCTGTGAGACTGAAGAGTGATGAAGAAAGAAAACAGCACAATGGTGACAGAATTCATCCTCCCTGGTCTCACCCACTTATGTGATGTCCAGCTCCTGGTCTTCATGCTAATTATAATTTTCTACTTCATCAGCCTGCTGGAAACTACCTCATCATCCTCACCATCAGGTCAGACTCTGGCCTCTCAGCTACACTCTTTCTGGGCAACGTGTCCTGCCTGGATGCATCCTATTCCTTACTCATGGCTCCCAGGATGCTGGTGGACTTCTTCTCTGAAAAGAAGGAAATCTTCCACAGAGGCTGCATCACTCATCTCCTTTTCTTGCACTTCCTTGGAGGAGTGGTGGTTTTCCTTGTTGTGATGGTCTTTGACTTTCACATTGTCATCGTTGACCTTTACACTAGTCAACTGTCATGAACCCTAGAGTCTGCTAGGCCTTGCTGTTGGCATTGTGTCTTGAGGCATTTTACTGAGTCCCCTGTTTAAGTGGCCTTTATTATCCACTTGCCCTTCTGTGGCCCACATCAGCTAGATAACTTTTATGATATGCCATAGGTCATCAAGCTGGCCTTCACAGACACATTTGTGGTGGAGCTACCAAGGTCTCCAAGTGTAGCCTCCTACCCTCCTGTGCGTCCTAGGGCTTCTATAGGAACGCCTACCATGTAAATAGGCATTGCTCTGAAGGGAAAAATAAGGTTTTCTCTACATGTACCATACACATTATCAGTGTCTTTCTTATATTTGGACCTGCCCTCATCTGTACTCACCCCTTCAGAGCCTTCCCAGCTGACAGAGTAGTTTCTACCTTCCACACAGTGACCTATCCTTTAATGAGCCCTGTGATTTATAGCCCCTGCAATCAGGAAGTGAAATCTTCCATTAGAAGATTGTTAATTCAGCATATTTGCTGAATGGAACAGAAGAACGAGAAAACCAAGAAAGCAGAAAGTCCAATCACCAAATCATTAATACCCAGAATCAGTTATTTAACGAACACTGTATTTATTAAGCACTTCAAATGTTTAGGCACTATGCTAGGTACATTAATGAGAAGAATGGAAGATTCCATTTCTCCTTGAGATACCTCCAAGTAGATAAAAACAGGTTGAACTATTAATTTGAAAAAAAGATAATGACTGAAAAATGATTATCAAAACAAGTTGAAAGTAATTTATTTCTGATAGATTTTGGTTGGGAAGTTACTAGTTATTTTGCTTTGGTTGTTAAGCAAAGTATTGAATGAAACCGTACAACTACCTGGGGGCAAAAAATTCTAGGCAGAGGATGACTAGTATAAGGACACAAAGATCTTATGAGCTTAGTACACTTGAAGACTATGAAAAGGAATAGAGTTACTACAGCATAGTCAACGAGTGTAAAGTAGCAGAAGTTGAAACCAGAGAAGTTGGTAGTGGAAATCATGTATTCAAATTGGTGATAAGTTAAATTCATTCAAATTTCAAATAATAGCCATTATTGGCATTAAGAAAGAATGCTACTACTTTTTCCTGTTTGAATTAAGGCAAGAGCCTCGTATCCAAATAAATATATGCATAGTAAAACATCATTGGTATAAAATATGCTGTTAAATATTTTTATGAAAACTTAAAGGCCTACTCAATATTTTTCTAATGTAATAGAAGGAAGACAAAGGAAGTCCATGGAAACTGCCTTAAAACTGTTTAACTATTTTAAAGCTTTGGAGTGTTTTGTAGTTTCTCTTAGTTTTGTTTCTTTAATTGGAGAGAGAAATTTGAATCCGCTCAAAATTTCCCCCAGAACGCAATGATGGTAGGTATTTGGTGGGTCATTCATTATTTGGTATAGACCACTAAGCCACTCTGTTTTGAAAGTGGGGTAACATAGTTGTTTTAGGACTATAATTACATACTATTTATTTTAACTTATCATAGTCTAGCTTCAATATTTATATTTCCAGGTATTACATAAGAAATTTACAGCAGTATACTTTCTTTTACCTCCTCTCAGTCCTTGTGTTGCTTAATATTTAATATTTATTATTTTCTACTGAGATAATACATTCTACAATATATTATTACTATTTTGGCTTTGCATAGTTACTCGGTAAAGAGATTCGTATAATAAAATTGTCTTTTATTCTCTTCATGTTAAAATGTGTATAGTTCTACTGCTATGTCTTCAAATTCATGACTTTTGTGCAATGTCATTTGCCATTAATACCATCTAATGCATTTTACCTCACAAATAGAATGATTCAATTCCATATTTCAATTTGGATCTTTAAAAATATATCTTCCATGATTCTATTTAACCATTGTATGTTAACTGTGCAAACCTTTTTTTTCTAATAATTAAGATAAATTACACTTCAAAATATGTGCACCTTTCCTTATCTTCAAATCTCTTAGAAAATGGGAAGTGACTGAATAGTAGCTATACACTGAAATTAATAAAAAAAATTGCTGCAACTCATAGTGAAATCATGTCCCAAAACTTCTAGAACTACAGAGCTTAAAGTTACATGAAAATAAAGTACAAATTGCAAAAGTAAGTTACAGGGATTAAAGATACATAAGAATAGTTTTATTCCCGAGCCTTAGAGTCTTCAAATAGGAAACAAAAGTATATAAAATAGTCATTTATTAAGAGTATATGCTATAGCATGGAGGAAACCATTCCAAGATAGCAAGATACAATCTAAGAATTCATGCTTTTACATGGTTGATAGCAAATAATTACTCCCAAGGTTCTATTAGCCCAGTAGTATCTCTGTTATCTAGTAAAATTTAAGGCTAGTGAATCTGATAGTTGGTCAATTTCTGAATCTCTTTTGCTGAAAAGTAAGCTTAAACAACTAAGCTGTGTTATAACAAAACCATACACTGACTAAACATTTTATGTCTTCAGAGAATTACAATAATCAAAGGCCTGTGCACAGGCAAAGCTAACTTGTACCTAGTATATATGTTCATCCCTGTGATTATGAGTTATTGGCTCATCTAGAAGAGAATGGATTAAGACATTCAAGTTGTCCCAAGTAGCCAGTTTGTCTCCTCAAAGGATGGCACCAGTTCGGGAATTCATATTGTTCTTTGCTAGTGATATGCTGTACATTTATTGCAACACATCAATAGCTTTGGTGAATAGGAAGCTATTCAATGGGACCATAAATAAGCTTGCTTTCTGTCACTATGACTCCTTCACTGATAGTAAGCAGTTTCCATCAATGAACTCATTAGTATGTTTCCTTGGTTGTTTAGCACCTCTTGTAATTCTCTCTAGTAGATATTAATGTCAAATAATGCAGCTCATTACAGATAGCTGAGCTCCATTTCATACTCAATTGAAGTTCCATAGTCAGTCCATTCCTCTTAGAGCACAGAACATCAGCAGCTTATTTCCAACTCACGTATAGTTCTCTTATGCAGATCGCATGGCCATAATACATACTCCTATAATATGATTCTGTTAGGATTTGCCAACACTAACAAATAGTGTATTTGCCCAATTCATGTAACTTAGTACCAAATAAATTTAAATGGACATATTGTCCTTGTGAGGCTACTGTTTATATTTTAAAGTAACTGAATTACAAAGCATTATGTTTAGATGAGCAGGGTTCAGTCTTCATTAAAAATATGAAAATATGCCACAGGACCTCCATATTTCTAATTGTCCCCTAACACTGTATTGCCCTGCCCCCAACACTTCAATTCTGATAGCATCAGTTCTGTTGGCAATGTCCAAGGGTTAGTTTTTGTTTTATTTGTTTTTTTTTTATATTCCACCTGTGAGTAAAATCACCCAGCATTTTTTTCTCTTTCTAACTTATTTCCTAATAATTCCCTTTATACCAACCATATTCTCAAAACTAGCAGAATTTTATTTTTTATGGATGAGTATTCCCATTGTAAAAAATTATGTGTGTGCTTCTACACACATATATATTTATATAATAACATGTTTATTCATCTATCCATGGGCACTTGGCTTGCTTCCATTAACTGGCTATTAAAAATAGTGCTTGAATGAATGTGGAAGGGTGCACATATCACCTTCAATTATTGTTGCTGTGTTTTTAAAATAAATACCCATGTATGATCATATAATTTTCCCCTTTTATGTTATAATACATGAATAGAATTGCACATGTTGAGTCATCTTTATATCACCGGAAAAATTTCATTTGGTCACGATAGATGATTATTTTAAAGTATTGTTAAATTAAGGTTGCAAATATTTTTTTGAGGATTTTTGCATCTATGTTCATCAGAGATATTGACTTGCAATTTCTAGTTTTGTTGTTTTATTGTCAGTGGTATCACTGTTATGTTGGATTCATGGAAAATGTTTTGAAGTGTTCCATGTTATTCAATATTTTGGGAGAGTTTTTAATGAATAAGTATCAATTCTACTTGAAGTTACGGGCAATCTCATTAGCAAAGTCATCTAGTCCTGAGTTTTTAATTTTTGGGAGGTGTGAATTACTTCCTTGATTATGTTTGTATAGGTTTTCTGCTTCTTCCTGACTTAGTCTTGGTAAGCTGCATGTCTTTAAAAAATTTGTCTGTGTTCTCTGTGGTGTCCAATATATTGGCATAGCTGCACATAGTATTCTCTTTTTATTTTGAGATATCTGTTGTAACTTTTCCTCTTCACTTTTGAATGTACTAGAGTTTTCTCATTTTTTCTTAGTAAGCCTAGCCAAAAATTGCCAATTTTGTTTATCTTTTCAAAAACATAATTTTTATTTTCATTGATAGTCAAATTTTTTGACCTATTTCATTATATTTACCTAATTTTTATTGTTTCCTTCCTTCTACTGAGTTTTGGTTTAATTTATCCTTTTTCTGGTTGCTCTAAGTGTAGGATTAGATTATTTGCCACTTTGTTACTTGAGATAGACTAATATTGCTAAAAATTTTCCTCTTTGTAATGTTTTTGCTGTATCCCATAATTTCTTATAGTCATATCTTTGTTCCTGTTTGTCTACAAGAATTTTTTAATTTATCCTTTGATTTTTTTCTTTTACCCAACAATCATTCAGGAACATACTATTTATCTCCGCATATTTTGGAATTTTTCATCTAGATTTTTTTTTGTACTTGATTTATTGTTTTATGCCACTGTCATCAAAAAAGACTTGATTTCAATTTTTATAAAATTATTGACACTTTGAGAATGTCCATGAGTACCAAATATGAATTCTACCATTGTTGAATGAAATGTTATTTTAATGTCCATTAATCTCATCTGTTCTAATTTATCACGCAAGGAAATTGCTTCTGTATTAATTTTCTTCCTGGTTGATCTGTCCACTGTTGTATGTGAGGCACTATATTGCTGTCAATGTCTCTCTTTGCTTTTGTTTATAATTACTTCATGCATTTTAACGCTCTCTCACTTGGTGAATATATATTGTTAAGAGCTACATCTTTGAGCTGAATTGAACTCTCAATTATTATGTAATGTTCGCTCCTGTCTTTTGCTACCTTTTTCAGTTGGCAGTCTATTTTATATGATATAAGCATGGCTGTCCCTGCTTTTTATGTGATTACAATTTGATTGTTGGATAGTCTAGCAGCTTATGATTTTGAATTTATGTTTGTCTTTAGAATTTATATGTGTTTCTGTATGCAACAGGAAGTTAGGTTATATATTTTTGTCTGCTCTATGTATTTTGACTGCCAAATTTAACCCACTAATATTTAGAGTATTGATACACAGTATTTATTGCCATTTTGATATTTTCTTCTAGACTTTTTTGCAGAATCACACTATAATTATCTTTTATTCTCTATTTTTGTGCTTTAAACACTTACGTTGTAATGTTTTGGAGTTTTCCAAATTTCTACATATGAGTTTCTATGATTATAACCTTTTTTTAACTTGAAAACAAGTTGTTCTCAAGTTAATTCTATCAGTCTGCCATTTAACTGTCCATGTCCCTCTGTTTTATATTCTTGGTATCTTGTTTCTTCCACATGGGGTTTCTTTTCATTTATAGAAATATCATCAGATTAATTGCAAGGTTTGTTTACTTATGATGATTTCCTATAACTTTTGTATATAAAGCTCTCTATCAGTCCATTTTGAAGAGATAAATTTAGCAGGCTAGATTTTTCTTTATTTGAATTTGCTTTCTTTTAGCATTTTGAATATATCATATCTTTGTCATCTGGCCTGTAAGGTTTTGCCAAATACACACAATCCTTTCGGGGCTTGGTTGTATGAGAACTGTTTTTCCTTATCTGCTTTTAATTCTCTATTTTTCATTTTTGTCATTTTAATTACAATGCATCTTGATGTATGACTTCTTGGGTTTTTATTTTTAGTTCTTTCAGTTTCCTGGATCTATGGAAGTTTTGAACTATTATTATTTCAACTAAGTTTTCTGCCTCCTTTCTCTCTCTTCTCATTTTGTGACCCCTATGATGTGAATTTTGTTCCTCTTGATGTTATCCCACAAATCTCATATGCTGTCTTAATTTCTATTTTTTTTCTCTCTTTGCTGGTCTTTTTGGGCACATTCCACAACTCTACCTTCTAACTCATTAATTTGATTGGAGGCCTTTCCCGCCTACTTTGTCATCTAGCTCAAATATTATGTTCTTTATTTCTATGAATTCTGTTTGAAGTGCCTCATATTTTTTCTAAGTTTGTTGTAGTTTCCAAGCTTATTAATTCACTATCTTGTGATTTCAGCTAAAATTGATAGGACTTTCTTTAAAATCTTTAGAGAACTTGCATAACTTTTATGTATTTAGTCTTTTCCTTGAAATTTTGTCATGGTCCATAATTTGGGGAATATTTGTTTCTCCATTTTATATTCAGCAGTCTATGTTTATTTCTGAGTCAAGCTAAATGGCTTTCCTTCCCTGGCCTATGTTAAGGCATCAGGTTGCAGAGGATAAGCCGAGGGCATTGACACAGAAGATGGGATTTCTATTGCTGTGTAGGATACCACCTTTGTACCAGTCAGAAAGACAGGAGCTCTATATCCTGAAATGTGTTGAGGTCTGGTAACCCAGTCATCAAAAAGAGCCCAGTGTGTCATCCTGCCCAAACAAAATCTTGATTTTAATCTGGTAGAGATAAATAATGAATTTGTGACCTATAAGACAGCAAGAATAAGTTTATATTGGATAAAGACCCTATGTTTGTGCTAATTTGTTGAGAGAGAAGTAAATAAAAACATGATGACACTCTTGAGATGTGGTAAGTCTACCACTTCTCTTGCCCTTCCAGCTTAGATGTGATGATAGTTTCCAACTGATGCTCATCTTTGGTTTCCCTGAACATTTCCTCTTAGCTTCTCAATCACTTTGTAACTTGATTAATCAATTACATTTCTTCTTCTAGTTATTTACAGTATGTAACCATAAATATTTTCAGTATTTAATAAATGTTAGTATAATTCCTGTGGAGAAACCAAGGGCAAAATCTCTAATAATCAATCCCTGTATTAATTTGTCACCAAGTAGATACCTGATAATATTGAAGTTTATTTCATGTCACCTTCTATTTCTAATTACGAGGGACCCTGTACACTGTTTCTAAATGAATGCAGGTTATCTGTGACTAAGAATTGGAAAGTCTACTCAGCAGACTATAGAAGTCTTTGTTATATGGTCTATGATCATTGCTAACTTAGTCACTGAGGAGGGAAGCAGAGGAGCTAGGTTAGTAAGATGCATTTCTAAACAAGATTTTAGACCCTATGGACATAAATAGGCAATTGATCCCAAAGGAGAAAAGATATCAGAAACCATGAGAAAAATAAGCATAAGGATAGCATACACCCCACAAAGAGAGGAGAAAGGAGTAAATATTTATTTCAATAAGCAAAAGCAGAGAACTTCCCATATCCTTCAAAAAAGTAACCACAGAGTTCAAAGAAACCAACAGAACATCAAAATTCCTAAATGTAAAAAAAAGCTATTATGAGCCACATCATACTAAAACAAGCTATAACCAATGATAAAAAAAAATCACTCAAGGTTCCTAGAAAAAGAAGCATGACCTACAAAGGTACACACATCAGGCTAATAGCAGAAAGCTTAACAGAAACTCTTCAGGCTAGGAGTGACTGGAGAGAATAGAACGACATATTTTAAATGCTAAAAGACAAAATTACCACATAAGAGAACTCTCTACTCTGCAAAATATGATGGAGATATAAAGGTCTTCAGTGAAAAACAAGTTAATAAGACTTCCATCATAAAGTCTGCTTGTCAAGAAATATGGAAAGGGATTCTATAATAAGAAAAATGAAAACAATGAATCACCAAACAACAAAGAATAGTGATAAACATTTAAAAAAAATCAGAAACAAAGATGGGGTCAATAAGAGAGAACAAAAAGCACTAAAAGGGGAAAAACTGAGTGTACAAACATACAAACATAGTGTAATGTCAACTCATAAAGGCTATCATAGAGCAATAATGTTGGGGACAATACATATGGTAGGCTCAAAACCCAATCTTAAAAAGATAATATACCTAGGAATAAACTTAAGAAAAATGATGAAAGTCCTCTGCAATGAAAACTATAAAACTGATAAATAAAATATAAAAAGTATTAAGAGATGAGACAACATACCAAGATCATGGATTAGAATAAATTTAGTAAAAATGACAACCCTACCCAAAGGAATATGCAGATTTAATGCAATTCTCATAAAAATCCCAGGCACATTATTCAAGGAAATTGAACAAACAATACTGAAGTTTGCATAGAACACGAAGGCCTTGGAGAGACAAAGCTACCCTCAAGTGTGCAATGGTGGTATCACAATCCCTGATTTCATACAATACTACAGAGCAATCATCCACAAACAATTTGGTATCGAAACAAAAACAGACATACTGACCGACAGAATAAAACTGAGAGCCCAAAATTAAAGTCTCATGTACATGGACAGTTAATCTAAGACAAAGGCGCTGAGGGCATACAATGGAGGATCAAAAATCCACATAAAAAATGGTATTTGGAAAACTAGATAGACAACTGCAAAAAAAAAAAACCCTGAAATTAGATTATACATTAGCTCAATACACAAAAGTTAACTCAAAATTGATCAAAGACATGAACACATGTCCAAAACATAAAACAATAGAGGGACATATAGGAAAAATGCTCCATAACATCACCTTCAAAGTGTCTTTGGGGAAGGATCAGGTATGATGAAACCAACATAAAACTTAAAACTGAATCAAATTAAAACATTTTTGTACAGCAATTGAAACCACCACTAAAACAAAAAGGTGACACAGAATGGAGAAAGATATTCGCACAACATACAAAACCTTAACCTCCAAAATATGTAAGGAGCTCTTAAACCTCAAAGAAAAAGAAATAATTCACTCAAAAAACGTGTTGAAGAACTGAATAGGCATTTATCTGCAGAAGACACAGAGATGGACTACAGACATATGAAAAAATGTTCTACGTCATTCATCATCAGAGAACGCAAATAGTAACCATAATGAGATATCACCTCATGCCAGTGAGAATGGCCCATAACAAAAAGGCTAGAAACAACAAGTACTGGAAAGGCTATACTCTTGGTGGAAATGTAAATCAGTACAGCCTCACTGGGAAACTGTCTGGAGACTCCTAACAAAATAAAGAAGTTGCTACCATCCATCCAGCAATCCTATATCTAGGTAAATAATCTGAAAACACAAAAACTTTAATCAGAGAAAATACATGCCTATGTTCATAGCAGCACAGTTCACAATAGCCAACAAAAGGAAACAACCTAAATATCTGTCAACAGATGCCTGGATAAGGAAGCTCTGGTATATAACACACTGGAATCCTGTGCAGTTGAAAAAAAAAAAAGATGAAATAGTGTCCTTTGCAACGACCTAGGTGAAACTGGAGGGGAGCATGCTAAGCAAAAAAGGTCAGAAAGAAAAAAAGAAGTACAGGATTGTTTCAGTCATTGTGGAAAATAAAGGAACAAAACAAATGAGCATAAACTGCCCAAATCACAGGATGCATGACAGCAGCCATTTTGTTGAGCAAGAGAAGGGGAGGCAGGAAGGAAAGAGGGACAGGTGGTGGTAAAGGTCATCAGAACTCTGGTGGTGGGTGTGAAATGAAATACATGCAGACTAAGGTGCAATGTCAATATAAGGAAATGATAAAAGTGACATTATAAAATGTTAGTGGAATTATTTAATTACAGTGATGCAAAATAATATGTCATATAATTTATCAATCTATTCCAGGAAGACTGTCATTTAAAGGCAGAGAAAGTGCATTTTTTAGAATAAAATAATCTAAAATAAATATATTGTGCCTTATAGTCAATGCTTATTATAGAAAATAAAACACAATAAAGGTATAAACATCATACAAAAATCACATAATTTACCTCTAGTGACATCCTTTCCTATTCTCTTGTATATTGACTGTAACCTTTAAAGTACTATCAATTTATAGTGAAAATAGTGTCTCCTCTTCTGTCATTGCAAGAGTCTACTTTAGCAATTCCAGTTAATTATTCACTGACAGTCTCTGAGGAGTCTAATAACAGATGAATTTTCTCTCATCAAGGATCCTATCAGGGGATACATTTATATAGTGTTGTCTTCTGAAATTCAGAATAGAAAATAAGATCACTGGATAAAGATGGTTTAGCATTTAGGATTTCACATTGACATTACTTCTGAAGCCTAAGTGCAAACTGGTAGGTTACATAATCCTGACACATTATCCTCAAACATTTATTACACTAATTTGATTTATAATAAGAAATATGTTAAGAGTGATAAAATTACATTTACCAAAATAATAACTGAGTAGGGGTCTAAAAGGAGAATATTAAACTGGAACAAACTTGATTTGTTACAACTGGAAAAAATACAAAAATCACTGTACCACTTTGTACAGGAAATGAAGATAATAATCCAGCAAGCCAGGTCAAATATATCATTCTTCGAGAAAAAAGCATTTAGGTATGTTTAAATATTTTTGGCTCTACTAATCAGATTGAAATTTTTTCATTCTTTGAATGACAGCATGAGAGAGAAAGTTGCTTAGTTTGTTTTATAGGTACAATTATTTTTTAAAAAGAGGTACTTAAAAGAACTGCAAGAATAAAATACCTAATCTATATATTGGAAAATCACACAATATTACTACTCAAAATATTTATACTATCATTACATTTGTTAGAAATTATGGAGAGGCACATAAAAATTGATTTTCCAATGGCTAAATTGTACAAATGGTCAACTATTTAAGTAAACTACACTAAACAAAGATGTAAAAATTTTAACTTGTATAAATATTGAAACTGTCTTTTTTAGAACTAAAAATGTGCCACATTCGTGAGCACTTATAAATCTATTTATTTGCATACTTCAGAGAAACACAGAAAGTTCAAGCTACAGTTGAGATAAAAGGTAAGAGTATGGAATAATAAGAAGTAATAAAAATTCAGAAAATGAATGAGATCCATCAAAATTTCCATTTCCTATTCATTATCTTATAAAAATGAAAAATCTTTATGCTACTCTGAATAATGGTATCAAACAACAGAGTTAGAATATGGGCAACTTAGGGAATAATGTGTGTCTTAGTGATAGAAATGATACATAGAAAAGGACATGTAATTAAATGTTCATTAAGGTTAACTAAATACATTGTGTTTTTTTATTTCAGTTGTATGATTAAAAAGTTAAAATGTACCATAAAAACCATACATAACCTATCTTCTCTGGTAATTTACCAGAGAATTGAAGATTAGGTCTGGATCTTGGCTCAGATAAAGATACCAGGAGCACTGGAGATTAACAACTAGCCTGGAACGAAGATTGAAATACAGAGCTAATATCAGTCAAACGAGGGAGACACTAATATAAGGTCATTTTTATCAATCTTACATTGACTTGTTCCATTTAATTGTAAGTATGTACTTTAATTTCACTGAGTCCACATCTGTCAGCAGCATAAGATCTGTGTTTTCTTTCCATCTTGATAGTTAAATGAACCTTAAGAAAAATCAAGGTGAATAAATGTAGGTCCAAGGATGAAAAAGAAATAACCCCAAAACACTACTCTGCTTAACAACAAATCAGGTTTTTATTTAATTTGATTCACAGAGTTTAATGTCCTTACTTCTTACACCTCCTTAGGGCAGAAGTTCAACAATATTCCAACTGGTGATCAAGAATATGATTGGATGACATCTAAGTTCTGAACACAAGGGCCAGGGTTCCCACTACAAATGGCTGAGTCCTGTAAATGACTGGAAGAGTCTGTAATTTCTTCTAAGAAAGATCAGTTGCAGTTTTCCAGGAATGGTGACCGACACAGGCAATTTCTGTGCTCAAGTTGTCAAAAGTCTTGGTGGGAGGTGTTGGTTAAGCCAGTGGTCCTCTTTCTGTGTTGGCAGCGTGTTTGTTTGGCTGGGTTTTCTTTAACCCTCTTTAGCCTAAGAAACTATATCTTTTACTTTTTCCTTCTTACGACCAAGACACAATTTGATCAGTTGGGTTCATTCCTGCTACACTTTTTAATTGGCTTGGGGGCCTATGAAACAGCTCCTACTGCAAAAGACTGAAGACTATCTACAAAACACTCACATTGTGAAATGAATTGTTTCTCTGAATAAGAAATAAGATGCTTAAGACTAACCACCAGGAGTAATCCTTAAAATATCCTGTTTCCCTTTTTAGACAACTTCTGATAAATTCATGCAAGATAATGAATGGATCTCCTGAATAACAGGTCAAGTATTTCTGAATTCATTTTACTAGGACTTTCCAGTTCTCAAGAAATTCAAATATTCTTTTTTGCAATCTTCTTTCTTGTCTATGTAGCTATTGCAGTAGGAAACCTCCTTATTGTAATCTCTGTGATATTTGATAACCACCTTCACTCTCCCATGTATTTCTTTCTGGCAAATTTATCATTTTTTGACTTATGTCTTTCTTCTGTGGCAACTCCCAAAGTAATTGCAGACTTCCTTAAAACACATAAGACCATTTCCTTGTGGGGTTGCATGGCCCAGATATTTTTTATGCACTTCTTTGGAGGTGGAGAGATGTCTCTTCTAATAGCTATGGCCATCGACAGGTATATTGCCATATACAAACCCTTGACTATAAGACCATCATGAGCTGCAGTGTGCTCATTGTGTTTCTGCTGCTGTCATGGGCAATTGGATTCATACACACCACAAGTCAGATGGTGTTTACAGTAGGTTTACCTTTCTGTGGTCCCAATGTTGTGGACAGCATTTTCTGTGACCTTCCCCTGGTCATCAAGCTTGCCTGCACTGAGACCTATGTCCTAGAGCTTTTGGTGATTGCAAACAGTGGACTTCTGTCCCTCATCTGCTTCATTCTCTTGCTCATGTCCTATGTTGTCATGCTGGTCACCATCTGGCAGCATTCCTCCAGTGCCTCCTCCAAGGCTGTGTCCACACTATCTGCTCACATCACTGTGGTCACTCTCTTCTTTGGTCCAGCTACTTTCATCTATGCTTTCCCTTTCAATAGTTATTTTGTAGATACATTTCTTTCTGTATTTTACTCTATAATTACTCCCCTCTTTAATCCCATTAATTATACTTTGAGGAACCAGGAAATGAAGGCAGCCATTAAGAGACTATGTAGCCAGCATGTTGGTTCCTGGCTGACCTCCTAAATATCATCCATAATAGCTGACTGCTTTGGGTCCTCAACTATTTGGTGGCTTTAAATTTTAAATATTTATTCAAATAATTATTTAAAAATTTGGATAATATCAATATCTTTCCTCGAACTTTATGGGATTATTGAGATACCATTTACTCAAAATTCAAAAGGAAAATGTCTATAGTATAGACTTAATGAATAAATAACTGCATTTTGTTTCTCTTTTACTTAGATGCATGCTAAATTCTTAGAATGATATCTTCAAAACAACCAGGTTAAATTTTAAAATGCATAAGTCTTCTAAAAAAATGTAATGTTTCAATGAAAATATTAACATACCTGTAAAATAGCACATTATTTTGTTGTTCAGTACTAGTTTTTAAGTATAAATTTATATGTAGTAACTTAATAGAATTAAAACATCTATTACTCTATGACAACCACTTTCACAGAGAAATTGTGATTCAATTGATGATTTTAAGAATATTTTTCACTAGTTTCAGTTTCAATAGACTAGTCATATTAATAATAATGTAAATATATGCTTAGAAATAAACCTTTCAAACCTTTACTATGGCTAAAAATGTCCAAATGGTATGGGTACTAGTTAATTTACCATCTAGTCTCTGCCTGGGAGAAAATAACAATGCAGCGAGAACTGTGTAAGGTGTAGTGTTCTTAGTGGAACACTACAAGAAAAAACATTCATGTGGGCACATTAAAAAGTCTAAAGAATGAAACTTTGAGAAGGAAAAGATCATTCTAGACAGAAGAGACAGTGTATATGAAGGTTGTGAAATAAGAAAGAGGCTTGTAAGTACTGAAGGCAGACCTTATTGAAATATTTAAGGTTGATGAGTAAAAGCAAGAAATATCTTTTGAAATTTTATGGAAAGAGACCAGACTCCAATCCAGTAGGTCACTGAATACTAGAAAATAGCTATTAAAGGATTAAATAATAGCTCTTAAAGCTATTAAAGGATTTGGAAAGGGGAGGGATGAAATCACATATATACTTAGAGTCTGCCATTTATCTGTCCTCTTAGAGAATGTAGTGTAAAAAAGTGAAAGAGGGAATAGTAAGTTGTTTCAGTTACTCTACCTCTTTATTAAATACTAATGACATTGATTACAAAATTTATTTACATTATTGATATTTTACAATGAGATATTACAGTTTGATACAAAATTTCAAAATAGTTTAAAATATAACCACACTAAAAATAATATATATATTTCTATATAATATCAAAAGACAACAAGTTCTAAACTTTCAAAATGGTTCATTTCTAAACTTCACTAATAAATTATCAATTGATGATTATTAATCAACAAATACCTTTAAAATGGTGAAGATCACTGCCTCTATTCCTCCTTCCCTCCTTCTCACTGTCTCTGTCTCTTTCTCTATTTACCTCCCTCCTTTCTATCCTCTCACTCCCCCCTCTTCTACCCTTTCTCTTCATCTCTCAAAGAGCCTGTTAAACGATAAAGGAAAGTTTTCTCTATTGTTAGACTGGCTCAGGGACAAAAGCAGCAGCGGTCATACCCGGGAAAGGTGGCTGACATCAGACTAAGGGATGGAACCCCCATACCTGGATTCACAAGACCAATCCCCATTCAAGACATATGAAGACCACGAAAATCCTTTGCTTAAAAAGCGGGTTTTTCTTTGTTCGGGGGCTACTTCCCCGGCCCTCGTTCTGCGGACTGGGGAACCTCGCCTGGGTGCACAAACCCCAATAAAGCCCTGGCTATTCGACTTTTTGTTTAATTGACTTTCTTTCCTCGCGGAGCCCAGAAAAAACCTTTCATCTATATTAGCGATTGATCCCTCTATATTCCTTGTACAAATAAATGGTAAATTTTAATAATGGTGACATTTACCATTTGATATGTATATATACATTTATATATAGTAACATATTAGAGAACTATAGTAAAAGACAAACTTCGTTAAAGAAAAAGATCACATTAAATATAACAACAAAAGTATAAAATATGCATAATTACATTTAACAAAACTATCTGCTGTGTTCATATAACAAAGATAACATTTTTATGAGTCATGAAAGAACAATTTAAAGACACATAAAATGTTTCATGACAAAACCTAATTTTGTGAATTTGTTAATCCCTCTTACATTTACCATAAGCTAAATGTATAATGACGGAAATCCCAGTGAAACGTTTTTAACTTCAAAAATAATTGTTGCATTAAAATATGGATTATGGTTATGGTGGTGGGGACGAGAACTCTGATGGCAGATATGGCATGATGTACACACAAATTGTAACACAAATTTAATACACTGAAAATTATAAATCTATACAAAAGAAACAATAAAATCTACAGAATAAATTAAAAAAATGAAAACATGGAACTATTAAAGAAATTCTTGGATGATTAACACATTGAATTGAATTTCCAGATATTAAGAAGCAGTGTAGTTAAAGAGTAATAGTAAAACATGTGGTACCTACTCAAAAATTAATAGACAAATAGATAAGTGGAACACAACAGACCTGCCTAAATATATTCAGCTAATTTATGACAAGAGAGTAAAGACAATATAATGGGGAAAAAAAATAGTCCCTTCACCAAATGGTGCTGGAATGACTGGACAGTCACATGCAAAAAATAAGAATCTAGATATATAAATTATGCTCTTCACAAAAATTAGTCATGGGTCACGGAACTAAATATACAATGCAAATTATGACTCCTAGAAGACAACAGGAGAAAGTCAAGGTGACCTTGGGTTTGTCAACTGTTTTTCAGATATAGCATGAAATGCACAATATTTTAAAGAATTGATGAACTGAATTCATTAAAATAAAAAAAATCTGCTCTTTGCAAAATAATGTCAAGAAAATAAAAAAGACAATTCCCAGATGGGTTGCACTTTTGCAAAAGATGTATCTGATCAAAGCTTGCTATCCAAAATGTATAAAGAACACTTAATTTTTAACAGTGAGTAAACAGGCAACTTTATTTAAAAATGGGCAAATATCTTCAGTCACTTCACAAAAGAGATACAACTCGTATGTCATCAAGAAAAATGAAACTATAAGATACTACTGCACAGTTATTAGGATAGCCAAAATTCAGAACACTGACAACACCAAATGCTGGCAAGATTATGGAACAACAAAACTCTTATTCATTATTATTGGGAATTCAAACTGGTACAGATTTTGTTCATCAAGTTATTACAAAATGAAGCACCTAGCAATTGTGCTCCTGTGACTTAAACAAATGCATTGAAATTCTATATCCACAAAAAACTGCCCAATAATTTGTATAACATCTTAATAACTGCTGGAACTTGAAAATAATCAAGTTGCCCTACACTAGTTTTATGAATAAATCAATTGTGGTATATCCAGATAGTGGAATTTTACTCAGTGTGAAAAAGAAATTAACAGTCGAAGTCATGAAAGGTATGAAAGAAAATGATATGAAGGAATGAAAAGTATGGAGGAAATTTAAATGCATATTTTTAGTAAAAGAAGTCAATCTGAATATGTTATATACTGCATGATTCCTACTATACAACACTCTGAAAAGGGAAAATCTATGGAGAGAGGCCAAATTAAAACTAAGCAAATTAGGACTACATCAAACTGGAAAGCTTCTGCACAGCAAAAGAAAACATCACTAAATCAAAAAGACAACCCACAGACTAGAGAAGATATTTACACAACATATATCAGATAAGAGCTTAATCTCTAAAATATATAGACATCACTCACCTCAACAATAAAAAGGCAAATGAACTACTCAAAAAATGGACAAAAGAAGTGAATAGACACCTATCTAAAGAATGCAATCAGATGGCCTACAGGCACCTGACAAAATATATTATGAATAATTAGATAAATGTGAAAAAACTACAATGAGATACCAACTCACACCATCAGTCTTATATCAAAAACTGAAAATAGCAGGTGTTGGAGGTGGGTGTGATGAAAAAGCAATATGCCTACCGTGTTGGTGGGAATGCAAATTGGCTTTGGATATTTGGAAAAAGTGTGGTGATTCCTCCAGAAAATAAAAATGGATCTACCATTTGATTTAGCAATCTCACTCTTGGGCATATACACAAAGTCCACAAAATGTCTAGTCAGAAAAGAATATCTGCACCCCTATGTCCATAGCAGCACAGTTCACAATAACCAAGACATGGAAACAACCTAAATGCCCATCAACAGATGACTGGATAAAGAAGTTGTGATATATACACAATGGAATTCAATGCACCTACTAAAAAAAAAAATAAAATTGTGCCCTTTGCAACAATCTAGAAGGAACTGGAAGGGACTGTGCTAAGTGAAATAAATCAGAAAGAAAAAGAAAAATACCAGATGGCTTCACTCTTAGGGAGAATAAAATGAAGTGAAACAAATAAACAGATAAACCAAAGCGAAAATACACACAAGATGATGACTTCCGAGGCTGCAGAGGCAGGGTGGGGGTGTGAGAGGGTGGAGTGAATGAAACAGGGAAAAGTGGTGGTAAAGGACACTGGAATTCTGGTGGTGGGTGTGGATTGAAGTACAGACTGAGATGCAATTTCAATATCCTAAAATTAATACAGCAATGTGAACAAAAGAAATAATAATTATTACTTTTTTAAAAAAAAACAGCAGTCTCCCAGAACCAGGAAAAAGGAAGGATAAATAAGTAGACAGAAGAGGATTTTCAGAATAGTGAACTACTCTATATGTTGCTATATTATATAGTTATCCAAGTCCATAGAATGCACAAAAACAAAACTGAGCTATAATGTAAACTGTGGACTTTGGGTAATAATATGTCATGTAGGTTTGTCAGTTGTGTCAAATGTACCACTGTGGTGTGGGGTTTTGATAACTGACGGGCTATAAATGTGTAGGACAAGGATTATAGGAGAGTATCATCTGCTCAATATTGCTATAAAAATGTAATCTATTTTAAAAAGAAGAAAAACAGACAAACCTAGAGTCTCATCTATATATGAAAGACAGACAACATTAAGAATCATAATGGAATTAATAATTATTTTATTACAGTGATGAAAAATATTATGTCACAACATTTATCAAAATAATTCCATACAGAATAGATAAGAATTTAAATGTGGAAAATATTTATATTTCATAAAATTAGAATTATATTTTAATATAACAATTATCAATGCTTATTATAGAAAAGAAACAATAAAAATAAAGACTATAAAATCATGTTATTCATATAAAATGACATTGCTGCACACCCTCTTGAGTATTTGCTATTGTCTATAAAGGACTGTCAATTTCATAGATTAAATAATGTCTTCATGCCATTTCAAAAGTCTATTTTAGTAATCCAATTATTTTTTCACTGTTAGTCTCCAGGGAATCTAATAACAATCAAGCGAATGTTCTCCTTTATACCACCTACCAAGGGATGCATTTATATACTGCTGTCTTTTGAAGTTCAGAACAGAAAATAAAATCACTGCATGATGAGGATTAGGCATCCAGGATTTTGAATTGATGTTACTTCCGAAGTCCAAATGCAAACTTGTAGGTTATATAATCCTGATAATGTTACCCTACATACATGACTCATCTATCACACTATTTTCATTTATAATATCAAATGTCTCCATGACGATTGAATATGAGTGTCAGAATAATAACTGGGGGGGGGGGGCAGGAATCTTGACTTTTGGTTCAGGTTTTCTTTTCTTTCTGATAACTGACCTAACAAATAATTGCTAAAGAAATTCTAAAAAGATAATGTCTGAAAGATTAGATAACTGGAAAAGAGCTAAATCAAAACCAAAAAGTAGATAGAAGTAGGACAAAGTGTTGTGTGGAGATAAAATCTATGCTTGCAAACAATCTACAAAATTTCATAATATATTTTTCATCTTTTGTGGCTTCTGGCTGAAAAATATAGTAATGTAAATGTCATTTGTATAAATCAGTTCAAACATTTTTTCAGATGTTTATCTTCTCTCCTATAGGAAACAGTACTATTGTTTCAAAACTAACATACTTTCAAAGCTAACAAAGGTTAAATTATTAGTTTTCCCAATTATCTTCATTTTGAAGACTTTCTGAAAGCTTCTACAAAGACTAGACGGATATGATGAATAGTTCACTGGTATCTGAATTTGTGTTGTTATGGCTCACCAAAACTTGGGAACTTAAAATTTTCTTTTTTTTCATATTTTTTTGTTGGCTTATGCAGTGATTATGGTAAGAAACCTTCTCATTGTGGTTATGGTAACCTTTGACTCTCATCTGCACTCCACTCCAATGTACTTTCTCCTTGGAAATCTCTCCTTTCTTGATATATCTCTATATACAATCAAGACCCCAAAGATGGTCACAGATTTTCTCAGAAAAAAGAAAACCATTTCCTGGTGGGGCTGTAGGACTCAGATGTTCTTCCTCCATTTTTTAGGAGGTGGTGAGATGACTCTTCTCATAGTTATGGCTGTTGATCGGTACATTGCAATATGCAAACCTCTTCACTACACAACCATTATGAACCGCCAGGTACTCCTGGGCTCTGTGCTGCTATCTTGGCCTGTTGGATTTGTGCATACAGTGAGCCAGATGTTTTTCACTATCACCTTGCCCTTCTGTGGCCCCAATGTAGTGGACAATATTTTCTGTGACCTTCCTCTAGTTCTAAAGCTGGCCTGCACTGAGACCTATGTTCTGGAACTCTTGGTGATTTCTGACAGTGGGCTATTGTCTTTCATCTGCTTTATATGCTTGCTCATTTTCTACACTGTCATTCTGATAACTGTCAATTGTCGATCCTCTGGTGAACTCTCCAAGGCTCTGTCTACACTGCCAGCTCATATTACTGTAGTTACTCTCTTCTTTGGGCGGTGTATCTTCATTTATGCTTGGCTATTCAGTAGCTTTTCAGTGGATAAATTTCTTTCTGTGTTTTATTCAGTTATCACTCCCTTACTAAACCCCATTATTTATACTCTAAGGAATGAGGAGATGAAAGCAGCCATGAGTAGGCTGAGGACCCGACATGTTGGCTCTAGACAGACCTTCTAAGCAACAATCATAATAATGAAGATTTTTCTGTGAAATCTACTGCATCTCAAAATAAGTTGCTATTTTTTGTTTGTATATTTTTAAATATTCAGAATATATACTGAAATCATTAAATACTCTGTCACTATATTTCTATGCAAACTGATTACACTAGAATATTATTTTAACTGAAATTCAATTCAATTTGGGGTTAATATTTTAATGTAATAAAAATGAATAAAAAGCTGACAGCTGAAAACTCAGAAATATTCATGATTAAGATAAAATGCTATCAAATAAAGGGAAATTAAATATCAGAAATTGTTTGTGTATTTGTAATTTCAGAATTAGAAGTCTTTCAGCTAAATTCTCATATACCGAAGGAGCATGAACTTGTATAAACTCTTCTAAACCCACCAACACATACACATAAGCTCATTTTTGTATATCTAACATATGAAAGGCCTATTATTTGCTTAAACACTTCTTACTGAATTAACGATGCACTATATTACATAACTTGTAGGTATGTTGGAGCATAAAAGCACATCAACATCAATATATTCTATACTAAGTTCACTAAAATCCTATTATATCCTTCACTATATAAATTGACCCCTTTTACCTTATTGTTCTTCCTCCATTCCCCTCCTTTCTATTACAAACTAATATGGCTCACAGTTTAGAAGTTTATTTTTGTTTTATCTAGTTAATCCATGTGTTTGGTTGATCTGTATACAACATAAGAATGAAATCATGTGGTATTTATCTTTATCTGACTTATTTCACTATGCATAATCCCTTTTAGGTTCCTCCATGT
Source organism: Solenodon paradoxus (assembly GCA_004363575.1). Taxonomy (NCBI): domain Eukaryota; kingdom Metazoa; phylum Chordata; class Mammalia; order Eulipotyphla; family Solenodontidae; genus Solenodon; species Solenodon paradoxus. The sequence continues at coordinate 54,433 of RJWH01004613.1, read as the reverse complement.
TATTGTAGGATTTCATCTTTCTAAGAGCTGAGTAGTCCTCTATTGTGTAAAGATACAACATCTTTATCCACTCATCTGTTGATGAGCACTTGAATTGCTTCCAACTCTTGGATATTATAACTAATGCTACCATAAACCTGTGTAGCATATATCTCTTTGAATTACTTGTTTTGTATTTTTTGTAGTAAATACCCAGAAGTGAGATAACTGGGTCATATGGTATTCCTATTTTTAACTTTTTAGGAATTTACATACTACATTCTCTATTGACTTCACCAATTTACTCTTCTCTCAACATCTTCTCCAATTCTAGTTGTTTCCACTTTTTAATAATAGCACTGTTTCAACAATGGAAATGAGCTCATTTTTATGAGTAGATAGATTAAAAAATTAACTATCGTCTACTGACAAGAAGTTATTTCTTAAAGAAAAGACATTTCTCGTAATATATAAACTATATGCATCTCCTTTATCTTTTTCTTCATTCATGTTCGCATTTGTATTTGTTCTTATGTAACTCAAGAATCAAGTAAGAGTATTGCTATTCTGTTCACTTGTAGAAGGAAGAACTGAAGAAGTCTCATATTGCAGTCATTCTTTCTAACAACATATGTACTAAAGTTGATTAAGTTGCAAAAAGAAAGTTAAAATTGTACTAGCTTATAAATTTATCTATAGTTCATGGGCTTTAGACTCTAAAGATGCTGTGACCTCTTTGATCAAATTCAAAATCAAGTATTCTGCTTTTTTCTAAGTAACATGGCTTCAAATACCTAATGACACTTTATAGGTTTCTATTCTATAATTTTTTCCCGCTTTCTCACATAATACCTGTTATGTAAATATAGATTAAAGAGTGCTTTACAGATTACTGGACAAATATGCATGACATATTTTAAGAATACAGACAATACAAACCATCACCCTGGAGATCAATATGTATATTTGTATTTATTTGTTATTATTTATTTTAATTCACAGATTTCAGTACAGACATTGTTATAACACATGATTTTATCAAATTTATAACATTTTGTCACATGTATTTTAGATTTTTTTACTATAAAGGAAGATTATTAGAGATAATAAAGTCCTCCAAACAACACTCCACATTCAATAATTTAGCTTAGAAAGTTAGTCACTAACTCTTTAAGTATCAATCATCCGTGTACTTAAAAAATTATTTTTCTCGTATTTCTCATAAACTGTGCACAAAATACTTGATGTATATTTTAACTTAATTAAATATACATAAATTGTATTATTACAAAACTGTGTTTTGTAATTATATTATTGTATTGAAGATTCATGTTTAGATATAACCCACTTAATTCATTCATTTTTATTATGGTAAAAAACATGAAACACATTATTTTTAATTTTACCATTATGCTGTATATATGCACCTTGCTGTGCAGTGAATCTAGAGCACTTTCATCTTACACAACCGAAACTCCTCTTTCCATCTCTCCTAGTCTCTGGCAACAACTTTTCTGCTTCTAAGGTTTTAACTAACACATAAAAGTGAACCATGCAGTAATTATCTTTTTTTAACTTATTTTACTTAACACACGATCTTTAATATTCAACATGTTGTATCACATGAGAAGTTATCCTTATTTTTTAAGGCTAACTAGTTCCAATTATATGTCCATGTAACATTTTCTTTACCCATTCTTCTATCCTTGGACATTCAGGTTGCTTCCAACTCATGGCTACTGTGAATAATATTTCTATGGACAGTATAGTACAAATATCTCTTTGAGATCATACTTCCAACTTTTTTGACTATATCCCTAGAATATATACCAGATTGCTATATCATATACTATTTTTAATTTACTGTATCTCAGAGCAGTTACATCATTTGATATTCCCAATAACTGTGCACAGGGTTCAATTTTTCAACATACTCACATTCTCACCAAAATTCATTAATTTCAGGGTTTTTTATTTGTATACATTTTTATTAGTCTTAAGTTGTAGTATTTCTCATACATGCTAGTATCAAACACTCATCAGACATAAGCTTTGCAAATATTTTCTGTCATTCAGTAGCATTTTTAATCTACTGGTTGCTTCCTTTGATGCAACAATCTGTTTGTTTTACTTTTGTTGCCTGTGATTTTGGTGTCATATCCAAGAAATAATTGCCAAATACACTATTATAAATTTTTTCCCAATGTTTTCTTCTAAAAGTTTTATATTGTAAGGTCTTACATTTAGGTAATTATTTCATTTATATGATATAAAGTCTACTTCATCTTTAACATGTGGATATCCAACTTTACAACACCAAACCTAGCATGGTTCTCATTTAAGTTCCTGATTTGGATTTGGGATGGAGCTTGGAAGTCTCCAGATGAGTGGTGGGGCCGAGGCTACAGATTTCAGGACCAGTTGCGGAGGCAGCCAGAGGCGATTCCAGTGGCGTTGAGAAACAGAGTCACGAAGGGCCAAGTTGGGAGGGGGTGAAAGGAGAGTCCACTCACCCAGAGCTGAGTTGAGCCCCTGTGAGGTAAATTGCACTGGGCACAGTCATAAGTGGAAAACAGCCAAAGAGCAAAAACTCCTTCAGAAAGCATTTCAGGTCAGAGCCTGAGGTCCACCAAGCTTGCTACCTCATATCTGCCCCACCCATCAGAAACCCCAACCACTGGATTACCATGAGAAGGAAGTCTCAAACCTCAAGGCTACCTGTTAGCACCACCTGGTGGGTATAGCCAAAACTGGAACCTAATTGCCAATCTTGAGCCAGTCAAACCTACACAACACCAGGGAAATCAAACCCTCAGAAATATAAACAGAATGCCAAATAGAGCAAAGGCACAGACAAATAGACGTGAAATGATGGATCAAATAAAAAAAAAGGGAATTTCTGAATACATAGTAGACATATTGCAAATTACTTGAAGAGCAATTTAGGGTAACAGTGATTAACATACTCATGGAAATCCAGAAATCAGTAGAGGCAGTAAAAGAGAATGTCAGAAGGCAAATAGAAGAATTAAAACAAGACATCAAACAGGTAAGAGACACAGTGACTGAATTAAAAAACTCGATAAACAGACTCAACAATAGGATGGAGGAAGTTTCCAATAGAATCAGTGATCTGGACGTAGGACAGAGGAACTCAATCAAGAAAATGAGCAAAGAGATGAAAAATTCAAATAATTGAAGACGGCATTCAAGACTTCTGGGACAACACCAAAAGGAGCAACATTCGCATTATAGGGGTCTCAGAAGAAGAGATAGAAAAGGGAGCAGAAAGCGTATTTGAAGAAATAACACATGAGAATCTTCCCATTCTGAAGAATGAAGCAAGCCTCAAGATGTAGGAAGCTCAAAGAGCTCCTAATAATAAAAACCAAACAGAAATACATGTAGAAACATTGTCATCAAAATGTCAAAAATACAAGAAAAAGAAAGAATATTAAATGCAACCAGAGAAAACGTGTCATAAACAGAGGATCCTCCATAAGTTTGTCAGTGGTCTTCTCAAATGTAACTCTACAGGCCAGAGGGAATGGCATAATGTATTCAAAGTGTTGAAAGAATAGGATTTCCAACCGAGGATACTATATTTGGCAAGATATCATTCAGAACTGAAGGAATGATAAAAAATATCTTTTCTAACACGCAAAACTTAAAAGGAATTCATGATCACAAAACCAAAAAATATTAAAGGATGCTCTATAAAGCATAAAGAAAAACAGACAGGAAATATTACAGGTGGTAAGGAAAAGAAGAGAACAAAAATGTGAATAGTTGGAATGAGTGGAAGATTAACATACTTTCAAATAAAATTAGGTAGTAAACATAGAATTAACATCCCCAGGGAAAAAGTATATAAGAAAACAAAAGGCAAAATCAATCAAATCATAATGGCACACATCCAATCTAAGAAGAGAAAGAGAACAAAGACATCATCTACAGCAACAGACAAAAGACAAATTATAAAATGACACTAAGCAGTTATATATCAATAATCATCCTAATGTCAACTCACCAGTCAAAAGACTTAGAGTAGCTGAATGGATTAAAAGCATAACTCAACCTTCTGCAGCATTCAGGAAACCCACCTTCTTCCAAAATATAAACAAAGACTCAAAGTCAATTGTGGAAAACAATCCTACAGTTGAATGGCAACCACAAACTAGCAGGAACAGCTTTACTTATATCAGATAAAACAAAAGTCCATCTAAAAAGCATAACAAAAGAAAGAGATGGACACTATATAATGATTAAAGGATCAATCCAGCAGGAAGACATAATGCTTATTAACCATATGCATCAAATGAAGGAGCATCAAAATATATGAAGCAAGCATTATTAGACCTGATCAAAGACACTGACAGTAGCACAATGATAGTGGGGGGACTTCAACACCCCACTTACAACAATGTACAGATGAACCAGGCAGAAAATTAACACGGAAACAGCCGCTTTAATGACTATCTGGAACAGATAGGCCATATACCTATCACTTCATCTAATGACTACAGATTTTACTTTTTTCTCAAGCGCTCATGGAACATTCTCAAGGATAGGTCATATGCTGGGACACAAAATATCTCTCAATGAATTTACAAAGACTGAAGTCATACCCAGCATCTTCTCTGACCATAATGGCCTAAAACTTGCAGTCAAACACAAAAAGAAAGCTGGAAGACTCCAAACCAACTGTAAAATCAACAACAGCCTCCTGAAGTACCTTTGGGAAAAGAGGAAATCAAAGAGGAACTTAAAAAATACACAGAGACAAATGAGAATGAAGACAAAAGCTATCAGAATCTATGGGATGCAGTAGCAGTAGTACTAAGGGAGAAGTTCATCACAATCCAGGCTTATTTCAAGAAACAAAAATCACAAACAACTCTCTATTAAAAACAACTAGGGAAAGAAGAACAATTAATGCCAAAAATCAGCAGAAAAGGAAATAATCAAAATTCCAGCAGAGATAAACAAAATAGAAAATAAAAAGACAATCCAGAAGATTAAAAAATTGGTTCTTTGAAAAAAAAAAGAAAACTGACAAGCCATTGGCTAGATTCACAAAGAAAAAAAGGGAGAAAACTCTCATAACTAGAATCATAAATAAAAGGGGAGAAGTTACAACAGATACCACAGAAATTCAAAACATCATAAGGGACTACTATGAACAGCTCTATGCCACCAAAATGGACAACCGTGAAGACATGGACAGATTTCTACAAAAGTATAGTCTACCAAGAATGAACCTGGAAGAATCGTAAAGAAAAGAAGCAAAGAAATAGAAGAAGTAATCAAGGGCCTTCCCAAAAATAAAAGCCCAGGACCAGATGGCTACTCCAATGAGTTCGACCACACTTTCAGAGAAGAATTAACACATCAGGCTCTTCCAAAATACTGAAAAACAGGGAACTCTCCCAAGTATTTTTTATGAGGCTAACATTACATTGATAGTAAAAGCTGACAGAGATGTCACCAAGAAAGAAAATTACAGGCCAGTATCTCTAATGAACATAGATGAAAAAATTCTCAACAAAATATTAGCAAACTGAATTCAACAATGCATCAAAAAGATCATCCATCATAACCAAGTGGTATTCATCCCAGTGATACAAGGATGTTTCAACATAAATAAATCTATTAATGTCTAATACCATATCAACAAGAGTAAAGAGAAAACCCGTATGATCATATCAACAGATGTAGCAAAGCTTTCACAAGAATCAATAGCCATTTATGATTTTAAAAAACTAAATAAAATGGGAATAGAAGGTTCATACTTCAACATAATAAAGTCCATAGATGAAAACACCCACAGCCAATGGTGAGAAACTGAAAGCATTTCCTCTTAGGTCAGGAAAAGGCAAGGTTTTCTACTCTCACCACTGTTGTTTAACATTGTACTGCAGGTCTTAGCCAGAGCAATTAGGCATGAAAAGGAATACAAATTGGAAAGAAAGAAGTAAAACTCTCATTATTTACAGAACATATGATTATATATTGAAAATCCCAAAAACTCTTATCAAAAAATCTTCTAGAACTCATCAATGAATAAAGTAAAGTGGCAGGCTACAAAATTGGTGCACAGAAATCTGTTGCATATTTATATACAAACAACATGCAAGAAGAAAACAAAAGCAAGAAAATCACACGATTTAAAATAGAAGTTAAATGAATGAAATACCTGGGCATATATCTAACAAAGGAAGCAAAAGTTCTGTATCAAAAATACAAGTCCTTCTTAAAAGAAATAGAGGAGGACGAAAGAAATGGAAAGACATCTCCTACTCATGGCTGGGAAGAATCAATATCATTAAAATGGCCATCTTATCCAAAGCAATATACAGGTTTAATGGAATCCCCATTAAATTCCATGAGTTTATTTCCAGGAAATAGAACAAAAATTCTTAAAATTTGTATGAAACAACAAAAGACCCCCAACAGCCAAAGCAATCATCAGAAAAAAGAATGAATTTGGAAGGATTACACTTCTAGACTTTGAACTACATTACAAAGCAACAGCGATCAAAATGTATGGCACTGAAATAATGAGAGGCACAAATCAGTGGAATAGAATTGAATCACCAGAAACTGACCCACTCACATACAGTCAGTTAATCTCAACAAAGGAGCCAAAATCATACAATGGAAAAAGGAAAATTTCTTCAACAAATGGTGTTGGGAAAATTGGACATCCACATGCAAAAGAATGAAACTAGAGCACTCTCTAACAACATTCACAAAAATTAATGCAAAATGGCCTAGAGACTCACATAAAGCTCTTAGAAGACAACATAGGAAAGACTTTCTAGGCCATCGGTTGTAGAGACGCTTTGAGGACTCAACCCTACCATCAAGGGAACAAAAAAAAGAAAATTAAACAACTGGGACTACATAAAACTAAGGAGCTTATTCACAAAAGGAAACATCACTAAAACCAAAATGAAACCTATTAACTGGATGAAGTTAATTGCACTTGATATTTCTGACAAAGGTTCAGTATCTAAAATATACAAAGAATTCATAAAAATCAACAACAAAAGAATAGGTAATCCAATCAAAAATCAGAGGACGAATTGGAGAGACACTTTTCTGAAGAGGACATACAGATGGCCAACAGGCACATAAAATTTATGTTCCTATTCACAAACTATCAGGTAAATGCAAATTAAAACAATAATGAGATATCACCTTACACATTAAAGACTGGCTATTATTTAAAAGTCTGGAAACAGCGAATGATGGTGAGGATGTGGAGAAAAGGGAATACTTTTGCACTATTGGTGGGACTACAAATTGGTGCCATCCCTATGGAAAAGTTTGGAGATTTCTCAAAAAACTGAAGATGGAAAGCTCACATGATCCCATCATTCCACTTTTGGGCATCTACCCCCAAAATATAAAAGCACCCACCCACAGAAATTTATGCATACCCATGTTTACTGCAGCCCTGTTCACAATAACTAAGAACTGGAAATTACCTACCTGCTCAACATAATATGAATGTATATAGAAGATGTGGTACATATATAGAATGGAATACTACACAGCCCTTAGAAGAGACCTTTCATTTAAAATCAACATTAATGGAACTAGAGGGGATTATGCTATGTGAAACAAGTCAAAAGAAGAAAGATAGATACCAGATAACCTCATTCATGTGGAATGTGATAGACAAAACAAAGGAACAGATGAAACATAACCAACCCTGAAACATTAGCAACTGAGGTTACCAAAAGGGAACAGGGTGGGCAGGGCAAAATGGTGGTGGAGTCCACTGGACAATGAGGAAGAGCACTTGGTAATTTGGTGGAAGGCATGGTGTGTTGAAATATATCCAAGAAATGGGGAACCTATACATAGGAAATTACTTTAATATGTAGAATAATCACTACAATAAACAAGTACAAAAAACAAAAAGTAAAATAAAAAAATAAATTCACTGAGTTGTATAGTCACAATATGTATACTTTCAGGTACAGTGTGTTAAAATAAGAACAACAAAATATTAAGCCAGAGCATTTTATTCTCAGTTCAAATAACTGCACTGAATCTTTCTTATAGTGAAAGCCAAAGTCTTTATTTATAACGGTTTAGAAAATCCTAAGTGATCTACCTTCACCATTAATCACTGCCACCAGGTCCTACTACTTGCCTCACTGCTTACACTCTATAGTCAAACTTGCCTCCTTGCTGGTTTTCCAACACATTATGCTTTCCACTTTCTCTGGTTCTTATGAATTTTATTTTGCTTAGATTGTAATTCCCCCCAGACATTCATTATGTTCTTACACTCACTTTAAAACATTTCTCTGTTTTGACTACCCTATATATTGACAATCCAAATACTAACTTTGCCTAACACTAACCTTTATTTTTTGCCATATTGCTTTCTAGTATACTATACAATTATTTATGATATATTTTTCTTCTCTCCAATAAACTGTAGATACTGTGAAGACAGGAGTTGTAGGAGTGTTTCTAAAATATTCTTGCAATGTGATGTAGCATTGGCATATAGTAGGGATTCAATAAATATTTCTAGAATGCAAATGAGTGTCAATTAAATCCTCTGAACTACCTATTCTTTGTGATCTCCATGAACTGAAACACAAATATCTCTAACAAACTATTCAAGTACAGACATTTGATGGGTAAAGGATGATTTTTTTCATATAATAAGTCATATAGGACATCCAATGACAGAGCTCCCTGTTACAGCTTTATGGCAACTCCTATTACTATATTAGTTAATTATTCCCCAGAAACCATCAATAGGCTGTGAAAGCTAAGGAAGAAAAAAGATATACTTCTATTTCTGCACTATTCTCTGGGGAATATGAGCCTTAGTGCTTAGTGTAAGTGATAATTCAAAAATTATCTGCTCTCCTGGACAATGTAAAATCATCAAGAGAAAAAGACCAAACTCTCTAAAGACGATGATGCAAAGAAATATACTTACATAATGCCCACATATGTACTACATTTTGACCATGAACATGTGCTTTATGTTGTAAAAATGTGTTTTAGTGTTCACTCTTTGCAACCTGTGAGATTACCAACTCTATCATCCATTTTTGTGGAAGTCCCTCACATGTCTTTTACTCCATGGAGTAACAGTTTATCTTCCAGCTTGGACCATCTCAGCATTCATCCAAAGAGTGAGTGAAAACTATTTAACATAAAAGCCATAAGTATGCAAGTTTCTACAAATATAACCTAATAGGAAATAATTTATTTTTGTCTGAGAAAACTGAAAATACTTAATTAGAATGAAACACTGGTTTAAAGAAACCTAAAGATTTGAATTTCTCTTGATTCACTGAGTTCTGGAAAGTATTTTTTTCAGTTAAGTCACATCTTTTTTAAAAATTTAAAGGAGCATATATAATAAATTAAAAGGTGATATAATAGGTTTAGTGTTTCAAGTGAGGATACACATCAATTGATAAATTACTGGGTTATTTTCTGTGCTTGGTAAGTAGAAACCATATGGCAGGTACCACTTTTTCAGTGTGATATCTTCTATCCCAAGTCTGTATATTACTTCCAGTTACTTTATACTAATGAGCACTAGCTTTATGAAAATTAATTATTGCTTAAATAACAGAAAATATTCAGCTTGTGTGTTTTGTGTTTATTTTTGTTTCACCTATATGCAGAGTCTACTCTAATCCACAACATTTGACAATTACTATCCTCAACAAATATTGAGAAACAAGAAAGGTAAGTATCAATAATCGTTAGAAACAAATTCATTGTCAGTGAACTTTCTCTAAGTAAAATAAATTAATTGAGATACCTAAGAGTATATTCTGGGTAAACAGAACATGAAAAGGCCTAAAAGAACAAGAGTTCTGTCAAAATATAAAATCTATTTAAAGAGGAGTGGGACATATTTCCCCTGCCACCAAAGGCCTGTGTAACTGATTTTTTCTTTAAAAGCATTTCATAGACTAAGTTTTAGACAATGATTAGATGCAAGAATTTGGCTAACTGGACTTGATACATTTTTACACAGACATATTGAACTTGGACAATGGTAACCCAGACCAGGCATACATACTCCCCCAAAATAAAATTGCAAAATGGGCATACCTAGTTCATAAATTCACATAAAAGTATTTCAAGAGGTTTAACCAGCACAATTTAGAAGCCAAAGTCTGACTCTTCATGGGAGTGCACAGCGAATCTAGATAGCTAAAAAGAAGGAATATATTTCATACTAACCATTGAAATAAATACCATGAAGCAACATTAAGAATGACATAACCTGGAGTTAGACACGTCTGTTTTACTAGCACTTTAAAACACAATAGCTAAGCTAGAACCTAGATGACCACAAACTAAAATGAATATTAATATGTTCTTGCCATCGTTGAACTACATTATAATATCTTGATTTCATTTTTTATTACATTATCTGATATAAACATGCATCAGCTATTCTCATTACAGTCTGAAGGATTTCACATGCACAGTAATGTAGTACAATAATTCAGGTAAATCAATGAAGATTAGAGTAATGAATACAGGAATTTTCTTAGAGTCACGAAGTGTTGCATTCTTAGTGTCTAGGTTTGAATTTTCAGCAAGATAAAAATTTACACTCCATTTTAAGTTGTCCCTGATATTGTTCTTGATGAAGTAATGGATGTTTGCAGGCTGTTCAAGAAATTCAGATTTTTTTTAAGCAAATCTTTTGCACAATTCTATGAAGTAAAATAGAAAGAAATCCTGTGTGTAGAGAAATGAGCAAAGGCCACTAAAATGCAATAACCAATGTCCTCTACACATCTTCTAGACTAATGAATGCGTCCAGTAGAGAAACCACTGGCTCCGTTAGTCACTTTATCCTCGTGGGCTTTCCCTCAAGCCCCAGAATGCAGCTCCTCTACTTTGGGATCTTCACAGTGACGTACACCCTGACCCTGGTGGGGAATGCAGCCATCGCCTGTGCTGTGCTGTGGGACCAACGCCTTCACACTCCCATGTACATCTTCTTGGGGAATTTCTCTTTCCTGGAAATATGCTATGTTACCACAACCGTCCCTAACATGTTGGCCAACTTCCTGTCCTCGAGCAAGTCTATCTCCTTTGTGAGTTGCTTTGCACAGTTCTACTTCTTCTTCTCTTTCGGGTGTGATGAGGGTCTCTACCTTTGTATTATGGCCTTGGACAGGTACCTTGCTATCTGCCGTCCTCTGCATTACCCACGCATCATGACTAAACAGTTGTACACTGGCCTTGTCATTTTTGGATGGTCATCTGGATTCATTCTCTTCTTAACCCCAGTTATTCTCATCTCACAGTTGCCCTTTTGTGGCCCAAATATAATCAACCACTTTGTATGTGATCCTGTACCATTGATGATGCTCTCCTGTTCTAAGGACACCATCACTCAGTTCATTTACTCTACTTTCAACATTATATTTTTGATTTCCTCCTTTCTCTTTATCCTTTGTTCGTATGCTCTGGTGATTCTATCTGTGCTAAGGATGTCCTCCACAGCAAGCAAACACAAAGCCTTTTCCACTTGTGCTTCTCACCTGGCTGTGGTGTTCTTGTTTTATGGCTCTGTTATGGTGATGTATGTTAGTCCTGGGTCAGGACACCCCATAAAAATGCAGAAAATCCTTACCCTGTTTTATTCTGTGATAACACCTCTATGCAATCCTCTGATATACAGCCTGAGGAATAAGGAGATGAAGGCTGCTCTCAGGAAAATCTTCAGGATTGAGCAAGGTGACAAGGTGTTCATAAAATATGCATAAGAGTCAAATTCCATCACCATTTCAAGTTAGTAAAACATGACTGACATATTTTTCAACAAGTTCATTGTTTCATTGTGAAACTGACATAATGAGGATCCATTAATATCTTAAATATCACTCACTCAAAAATGCTGTAGGCTTGTTTGTAAAGAAGATATTTTAAGTATTCAATTAAATATTCTTTTATCAAGTGAGATTTTATATGGCTATACCAAATCAGTACATCTATATGTATCAATTTCTACAAAGAAGACAGAAGCCTTGAATCTTTAGTTTGCATAACTGAGATAATACTAATACACATGGAATGGAGATCATAGATGCCTTGTGGACTAACACTCTATAGTCACTGACACCTGTTGACTGACAACAAAGATTTCAGTCTGATGGAAGTCCACCTTGTCAAAGTGTAACACGTGTCTTGTCTTTAACAAAAGAGACATATAGCCTTAAATGGCAACTAAGTGATTTTTTAACGTGTACATGACAAGGATAAAAAATCAAATTTTATTAGGTATGTAATATAGTAAAGATGTAAGCTACACATAATGAATAGGCCATTACTTGGGACATAACCTTGCAATATATATCAAGTCTAATAAACTCTGCTATGATATGTAATTAGTGCTAGTGCTGTGACTTATTTCAATACTGTCATAGAATTCTTAAAATATATAAAAACTATTTGACTGTTGTTTTCATGATTTCTTTTATTTTGTTCTGTTGATATTTTTAATATGATTTTCCAAAATGTAATTTAAAAGAATTATAATATAAAATGCAATTTATACAAATATACTGCGTAGGCTTCAAGAAATCACTTTTTCCATTAAGTGAAATGAAGCAGAAATTGGATTTTGCATTCTATTTTCCTGAAACATGCCATTGGAATTTTGATAGGGATGCATAGATGACAATTCTAGCAAAGTTAATCTTCAAATCCACAAAGCATAATTCCCTGGATACCCAAAATTATCCTTAGGGAAAAAGAAGAAAAATGGATGGATCATGTTCAGTAACTTTAAAATATACTACAGTGCAACTGTAATTACAATAGTATGGTGCTGGTATAAAAATGGACATAATAACCAATGGAGTAAAATCAGGATCCCAGAAGTAAATCCACACATACATATGAAAACAATTTATGGCAAAGAATCCAAGAGTAAGCAATGTAGAAAGGAAATTTTCCAATAATGATGTGAGGAAAACTGGATATAAAAAATGAAGCAAAAGCACTATTTAATGGCATAAGAAAATTAAAGTGGATTCAAGACTTGTATTTAAGACTTGGAATATAAAATGCATAGAAGAAAATATAAGTGCTATGTTCCATGACACCATTTTCAGCGATATCTTAAGGGAGCATATTCCAATGAAGAGAACAACAAAAGAAAAGCCAAAAAAGAGACTATATCAAACTAAATCCCTTCAACAGCAAAAGAATGCAACACAAGGTATGGCGTGGTGGCACTGTGGTTAAGTCCGAAGACTCAGACTAGCATGGTCCACATATAATTCATAACCCTGTGCTGGGGAACAACAAAATAAGATAAATAAATGTCTCTTCCTCCTCTTTTTTCCTATCTACCTGCCTCTTTTCACCTTTTTCCCGCCTGCACTTTTCTTTAAAATTAAAAAAAAAGAAAGGCAACCTACTGATTTGGAGAAGATATTTGTATATTATATGTTGGACATGGGGTTAATCTACAAAATAAATAACTCACACACCTAAACAACAACCAAGTCTTTTAAATGGGCTTAAGACCCAGACACTTTTCCAAAGGAGATCCACAGACAGCTAGGAAACACATGAAAAATGTTTAATATCACTTATTAGGAAAATGCAAAACAAACCCATCATGATATATCAACTATCAACTCACACCTGTGAGAATGACCTAGAACAAAAATTACTGACAAAGGCGTGGAGAAAAGGGAATTTCTATTGGTTAGAATGGAAGTTACTTACATTCTTTATAAAAAAAATTGTATGGTGATGCCTCAAAAAAATAAAAATAGAAATATCATATGATTCAGCTATCCCAAATTTTAGTATACATTGTCATTACCATTAAGAGATATCTACATGCTCATCTTCATTGAAGCATTATTCACAATAGTCAAAATTTTGAAAAAAAATATGCTTCCATTGATAAATGAATTGTTACAGAATATTTGACATACAAATATGTTACATGTACACAGAGAACATAGAATATTATTGAGTCATAAGAAAAAGGAGGTCCTGCCACTTGCAAAGGTGTGGATGAACCTGGAGGACATGATGGTAAATGAAATAAGTCAAAAAGAGAAAGATAAACACTGTATGGTTTCACTTATATATGGAATCTAAAACTAAAAATTCAAAGTATTACTATTCATAATAGACCAAAACTAGAAACATCCTAAATTCCCCAAGAGGGTACAGACTTCTGGTATATTAATTGAAATGGATATTACAAAGAATTAAAATAAATTACAATTACATGAAAGACTATAGATAAATATCACAAATATAATTATGAGCGAAGGATCCACTCATGGATGATTACTGTACTTTTTGAGGAAATGCGCAGGTACAAGTTAGGCAAGCAGGCAGAGAGGCAGGAAGAAAAAGGGGGAAGAAATACTTACTTGTTATTCATTTTGGTTGTTTCTCCAGCCCCGATTTTAAACCTGGTCCTTGGGATGTATGTGTACTACATCTGGTGGCCTGGTCTTACCCATTAGGTCACCAAGGGATGTCATAGTTTCATTTATGTACATTTCAAAAAAAAAAGAAGAAATTTATAGTACCAGAAGTAAGAACAGAGGTTGCATTGGTAATGAGAAGCAATTGGAAGGATCACAATGAGACTTCTGGAATGCAGGTAATATTCTACTTCATTGACCCAGCTGGTGGGTCAATGGGTATGTGTACTTTCAAAACTTCACTGAGCTACTTCTGGATGGTGACCCAATAGGAAGCAATTTTGGGTTACTCCACACAGACACTTAAAGAAAAACACCTATTTTACGAGACAAACAACAAGAAAGGACTGGCACTTCAGCTGGAGATGGAAAGGTTGATGACAAATGGTGGGTGAGGGTGCCCAGTGTGGTTCTCAGGTAAGTTACGGATTTGGATTTCGGATGAAGCTTAGGAGACTCTGGACGTGTGGCACGGCAGGTCCAGGGGCAAAGGATAGGGATTTTGGAACCAGCTGCGGAGGCATTGAGAAGCAGGCCCAAAGGAACTGAGACATGAAATCAGGAAAGGTTGACTTGGCAGAGGGTGAAAGGACAGTCGGTGCACTGGGAGCTGAGCTGGAGCCGGTAAGGTGAAATTGCACTGGGCACCACCATAACTGGAATATAGCTGAACAAATACCCAGCCCGAACCTCTCCAATAGCCATTTCAGCCAGAACCTGGGAGCCACCGAGTGGATACCCCACCCACCATATATCCCACTCACCAGGTGTCCTACCCAAAGGATACCTCACCCTCAGGATGACAGTGAAAATGCAGTCCCATAGGGAATACTACTCAATGCTACCTACCAGCACCACCCTGGATAGAGGTGAAACTGCAGCCTAATTGCCAATTCTGGGCAAGTCACACCTACACAATGTGAGGTAAACCGAACTCTGAGAAATATAAACAGAATGCAAAATAGAGCAAAGGTACAGAGAAATACACATGAAATGATGACTCTAATAAAAAGCCCAAGGGAAAATCTGAATACTGCCGACATATGTAAATTGCTTGAAGAGGAATTTATGGTAACAATGACTAACATACATATGAGAATCCAGAAATCAGTAAAGACAGTAAACAAGAATGTCAGGAAACAAAGAAAAATTAAAACAAAACATCAAACAGGTAAGAGATATAATAGCTGAATTAAAGAACTCTATAGCAGTACTCAACAGTAGGATGGATGAAGCTTCCAACAGAATCAGTGATCAGGAAGACAGGACAGAGGTGCTCAATCAAGCAAACCAGCAAAGAGATAAAAAAAATTCAAAGGAAGGAAGATAGAATTTGAGACTTCTGAGATAACATAAACGAAAAAATAAAATTTGCATCAGAGGAGTCCCAGAAGAAGAGATAAAGGGAATAAGAACCATGTTTGAAAAAATAATAGATGAGAACTTCACCAATCTGAAGAATGAAGCAAAACTCTAGATCTAGGAAGCTTAAAGTTTCCTAATAAAAGAAAATCAAACTGAAATAAACCTAGAAACATTGTCAACAAAATGTCAAAAATACAAGATAAAGAATCTTAAAAGCAGCCAGAGAATAATGTGTCACATACAGAGGACACTCTAAAGATTGTCAGCAGATATCTCTAATGGAACTCTACAGGCCAGAAAGGAATAGCATAATATATTCAAAGTGCTGAATTAAAAACATTTTCAAATTAGGATATTGTATCTGGCAAGATTATCATTCAGAACTGAAGGAATGATAAAAAGTTTTTCTGACAAGCAAAACTTAAAGGAGTTCATCACAAAACCAGCTTTGCAAAAAATATTAAAGAATGCTCTATAAAGTATAAAGAAATCACATAGAAAAAGAGTAAGATTGCAAATATTACAAGTGGTGAAGAAAAGGACAAAAATGTGGATAGCTGGAATGAGTGGAAGAATAATATGCTTTTAAATAAAATTAGGTAATAAACATAGAATTGTGAATGCTAACTTTGGGATAACCTCAAAATACATCCCCAGGGAAAAAGTATATAAGAAAACAAAAGGCAAATTCAATCAAAACATAACTGCACCCATCCAACCTAAGAAGAGAAAGAGAACAAAGGCATCATCTGGAGCAACAGACAAAAGAAAAATTATAAAATGACATTTTATGACAAACAGCTATATATCAATAATTACTCTAAATATTAAAGGACTGAACTCGCCACTCAAATGACTCAGAGTGGTTGAATGGATTAAGAAGCATACCCAAACCTTCCGCAGGAAACCTTCTTCCAAAATATAAACAAAAGCTCAAAGTCAATTGATGGAAGACAATCCTACAGTTGAATGGCAACCACAAAAAAGCAGGAACAGCTACACTTATGTCAGATAAAACAGACTTTCATCTAAAAAGCACAACAAAAGAAAGAGATGGTTACTATATAATGATTAAAGGATCAATTCAGCAGGAAGACATAATGCTTATAACACATATGCACCAAATGAAGGAGCATCAAAATATACGAAGCAAGCATTATTAGACCTGATGAGAGACACTGACAGCAACATAGTAATATTTGGGGATTTCAACACCTCACTTACAACATTGGACAGACCAAACAGACAGAAAATTGACAGACAGTTGCTTTAAATGACCATCTGGAATAGAGAGGTGTAATAGACATATAGGATTATTTCCCCCAGTGATTTCACTTTCTTCTCAAGCGCATATGGAACATCTCAAGGATAGATCACATGCTGGGACACAAAACATCTATCAACAAATTTACAAAGATTGAGGTCACACCAAGCATCTTCTATGACCACAATGGCCTAAACTGAAAATTAATCACAAAAAGAAAGCTGGAAGACCCCAAACTAACTGGAAATTCAACAATATGCTCCTGAGGGACACTTGAGTAAAAGAAAAAATCAAATAAGAACTTACAAAGTACTTAGAGATAAATGAGAATGAGGACACGAGCTAAGAGAGTCTCTGGGATGCAGCAAAAGCAGTACAAAGGGGAAAGTTCATCGCAACCCAGGCCCATCTCAAGAAACAACAACAACAACAACAAAATGAAAATAAGCAATTTAGCTCTACATTTAAAACAACTTGGGAAAGAAGAACGATAAAGCCAAAATTAGCAGAAAAAAAGGAGATAATCAAAATTCAAGCAAAATAACAATAGAAAACAAAAAGACAATCCAGAAGATCAATGAAACCAAAAGTAAGTTATTTGAAAAAATAAACAAAATTTACAAGCTATTGACTAAACTCTCAAAGAATAAAGGGAGAAAACTCTTGTAACTAAAATCATAAATGTAGAAAAGGAAATGACGAAAACTACACCATTTAAAATAGAACTTAAATGAATTAAATACCTGGGCATTTACCTAACAAAGGAAATAAAAGATGTATACAATGAAAACTACAAGTCCTTCTTAAAAGAAATAGAGAAGGACACAAAGAAATGGAAAGACATCCCCTACACTTGGCTGGGAAGAATCACTACCATTAAAATGGTCATCTTACTCAAAGCAATATATAGGCTTAATGCAATTCCCATTAAAATCCCATGGGCTTATTTCCAGGAAATAGAATAAAAATTCTTAAAATTTGTATGGAACAACAACAGACCCACAACAGACAAAGCAATCATTAGAAAGCATGAATCTGGAGGGTTCATACTTCCAGACTTTGAATATATTACAAAACAATAATGATCAAAACGATATGGTACTGAAATTACAACAGAGGTACGGATCAGTGGAGTAGAACTGAATCGCCAGAAATTGACCCACTCACATACAGTCAGTTAATCTATGACAAAGGAGCCAAAATCATACAATGGAAAAAGGAAATTCTCTTCAATAAATCGAGTTGGGAAAACTGAACAGCTCATATGCAAAAGTATGAAGCTAGACCACTCTCTAACACCATTCACAAAAATTAACTCAAAATCGATTAAAGACTTGGACATGAGACCAGAAACCATAAATTTCTTAGAAGACAATATAGGAAAGGCTTTCTATGACATCAGTTGTAGAGAAGCCATTCGGGACTCAACTATACCATTAAGGGAAACAAAAAGAATAATAAACAATTGGGGCTACATCAAACTAAGGAGTTTCTTCACAACAAAAGAAAATATCAACAAAATCAAAAGGAAATCTACTAACTGGGAAAAGATATTTTAATTCAGTATTTCTGACAAAGGTTTACTATCTAAAATGTACAAAGAACACACAAAACTTAACAACAGAAGAACAGGTAATCCAATCAAAAAATCAGAGGAAGAATTAGAGAGACACTTTTCTGAAGAGGATTTACGGATGTCAAACAGGCACATGAAATTATGTTCCTACTCGCTGACTATCAGGGAAATGCAAAAAAACAACAATGAGGTATCATCTTACACTGAAAGACTGGCTATTATCCAAAAGTCTGGAAATAACAAATGTTGGCAAGGATGTAGAGAAAAGGGAACACTTTTGCTTTGCTGGTAGGAGTGCAAATTGATACAACCCCTATGGGGAACAGTTTGGAGATTCTTCAAAAACTGAAGATGGAAATTCTACATGATACTGTCATTCTACTTCTGGGCATATACCCAAAAGATACAAAAGCACCCATCCTCAGAGATGTATGTATCCCCACGTTTATTGTGGCCCTATCCACAATAGCTAAGAACTGGAAATTACCTAAGTGTCCAACATCAGATGAATGGATATAGAAGATGTGGTTCACATATACAATGGAATACTATGCAGCCCTTAGAAGAGATGAAACCCTGTCATTTGAATCAACATGGATGGAACTAGGGGGGGATTATGCTAAATGAAAGAATTCAAAAGAAGAAAGATACCAGATGACTTCACTTATAGGTGGAATGTGAATAGACAAAACAAAGGAAGAGATGAATTATAACCCACCCCTAAAACATTTTCAACAGAACTGAGGTTACCAAAAGGGTATGGACGGGTAGAGGCAAATGGTGGTGGAGCCCACTGGACAATGGGGAAGAACACTTGGTGATTTTGTGGAGGGCATGGTATATCGAAATATATCTAAGAACCTATACATAGGAAATTATTTTAATGTGTAGAATAATTATGACAATAAATAAATAAATAAAAAGTCATGCTTTTATATTATGTTTTACTGTGAACTTTCTAAAAAATAAAAGTCAAGTGTTTGTTTAAGACAACATAGACTCTTCAATATGTTGTCAAATCATTCATAAGAATGATATGTCCTTCATTTAATCATATCATAGCAAATGTCTTCTCTTTACAAATTTTTCCATAATATGCTGTATAATTTTCCAATTGCAAATATTTTAAGTGTGCTGCTATAAGTAGTTTATAAACTTTTTTGTTATAATTTGATGTGTCACTCAATATTGATATATATGTATATATAAGGATATATAATATCAATATATAAATATGCTTAAATATAAACATGTGTATGTGATATATCAATTTATAAAAATACTTCTGTATATACTAATTACATAATCATGTGCATATGAATAGATTTGTAGACATACATTACCTGTATAATATATGTACATAATTTTATTTCTGAACTTTGAAAGTAAGTTAAACATATGATGCTCTGTTACTTCTAATCAACTGAGTATATCCTAAGACCATGCTATTTTCAAAATCAGGAAACAACATTAATATAAAATGAATATCTAATCTATTGACCTATTCCTTTTTTTTCCAATTATTCAACGAATGTCCTTTACAGAAAAAAAAACCCGAAAACATCTGGTCCAGAACCAATCTGGGACAAGGTGTATTTCATTGCTTTGTCTCTTTAGTAAGCTTACTCTTTAGCTATTTTCAGTCTTTCGTTAACTTTCATGACATCCACCACTTATAAGAAACCAATCTTGGGTGTTCTCTGGTGGCCTAGTGGTCCAGTACACCCTGGGAGCAGTCCCACATACATTCCAAGGTCCTATGTTCAAAACTGGTTCAGGGGGGCAACTACTGTGAACAACTAAATAAAAATAAAGAGCTTCTTCCTCTTCTCTCTTCCTGCCTGCCTGTCCACTCTATTTCATTTCTACCTATACCATTCTTTCAAAAAACAAGAAAATAATCATCTAATCTCATCATTTACTGGCTTTTTTACTGTGTTTTGTTTTGCACAAATAGGCAGATATGTAGTTTTCACCCTCATTTTTTTATCTTAAAGTAAGCTGCAAAGTGTAACTTATTAGCATCTTTATTGTGCTCTTTTAATTTAATACTGGAAATATCAGTTTATATGACCTACATATCAGGTTGTAAAGATCTTCTCTATTCTTCATCATAGCAGTGCATCTCAAATATTCTAAAAAATATTACAGAAAAGTAGAAAAGGAATACATTTCAAATGCTCTATCAGACATTTCTGGCAAGCCCTTCTCTGCCTGGGAGTAAGGTGTCCGTGTAAGGTGAGTGCTAACATTTACTTCAGCAGGATGTTCTCTTGAATGTTATTCTAATTTATCAGATCATTCACTTTCTTCTCATTTCGCTGTCATCCGGGTTGTATTTTAATTAAAGAGTCTTATCCTCTAATAGCTTCATGCATCTTTTCAGGAATAAAGTCAGTCTTTACATTCACGGGTTCAATTAATAACATTTTATACGCATTAAATCCTTATACCACTGCTGATAACATTTTATTCTCTAATTGATTCAAAATATAATCACTGAAATACTCCTCCCTACTTCTCTTGTATCATGTTGGGATGATGACTGGACAAAGAAGGATCATACGACATTTACATTCCATTATTAACAGAAACTGATCACATTTTACCGGCAACGTGGAGTAAGGAGGTGACATGTTTCTGCATTTACAACTGAGGTCATGGAAATTATTATATATGTAGCGTTCTATGTTTTGTGGATTCTTAAAGCATTTTTAACACCTTCTTCACAATTCGATAATCCTACAATAGCATTCCTTGCCAATGAAGAAGTTTGTTTTTTGTGTGTTTTTGCTTTGTCTTTTTAATAAGCTATATTTTTCAAACACCCTCACTGTCAACATGTAGATATGTGATTTCACTTCCACCAGTCAGATATATCTTTCTGTGGGAGACTTTCATTTTTAAAAGATTCAGGTAAATAAGACTATATATGGCCATTTGTTTTGCTGCCACCAGGGCCCGCAAAGATTGCTTATTTGGATTATTTCACAAATGAAAATATTAACTGTCTCACAGTCAGCTGAAGACAAGAAAAAAGATAAAGTAATCTACCAGCTAAAAAAGACCTTCCCTATCTTACTGCTGGGTATCCTCTCTGTCATCTGTTACATTCAAACTATCACTGATGCCAAAAGACAATTCACTAGAAGACAATTTTTGTGAAGTATTATTTGCTCAACAGACAGAATTCCCATTAGAATCACAAACACATTTCCAGCACACCTAGCACTATTGAACACTACCTAAACTAGCAGAAACTATATTGGGAAATCCCCAGGTAGCATAGTGACGTACCCCTTCTTATGTAATTATTAATTCAGAAGGCTCCTGGATGTTTAGATATTTTTCCACAGTTCATTGCCTATAACTGCTCCAGAACTTGTAAGTAAGAGACATTGCATTTACAACAAAGTCAATATGTCTGCCTGTTATAGCTCACAGAAATTAGCATTTGTTAGCTTAATTTATTAAAACCAATCATGAAAAGGTAGAATTCTGGTTTGGGGAAAATGTGTCAGAAATTTGGGAAAATGGGCCAAAAAGAAAATTTAACTCCAAATTCAGAAAATTAAATGAGATGATTTATATGAACTGCCTAATACAGTGTCTGGCAAATATCAGAAACTCCAAAAATGGTTGCATTTATTATAATTGAGGACAGAATTTTAGGATGCTTCCCACTGTTTGCCAGGAGCTACGTTACTTGCTAAAATGACAATACCAAATCTATCATTGAATCCAAATCTTAGAAGGAAGACAAAAATTGAAATAACTCCATCACCATTACAAGGGTAGTACTAAGGGAGTACAGAGAAAAGGATTATTTCTGATTCAAATTTCTAGGAAAATATTTACTGCAAATTGTTATTTGATTGATATAGTGTAAGTAAATAGGAGTTAGAAGATTCATTTATGTAGATGTTTGCATTTTTTCCTAATAAGGGAGTTAAATTTCCTAAAACTGTCATTTCAAGATTTTTTTTTTGAAGAAAGCTATGCTGCTGTTAAGTTAAAAACCACTAAAACTAGTTCTCTTAATTACCCATTTCAATTTAAGAGACTCTATCTTTTATGCCCAGACAGGGTATTTGAGATACTGTATATTGGGGTTCAGAGGCTGCAACCAGTTCCAGGAAAGAAGTCACTACAACTGAGTTTGCTGTTCTTCCAGCTTTGATTAGAGGAAGTGCAGAATAATGGAGAGTTTACAAATCTAAGTATGCTTAGAGATAAAAGAGAGATACGTCTCTTACAACCAGAATAAAGCCTAAAAATGAATTTATCACTTTGATTCATTTTTCCTCCAGTGATCCACCCCTCATTATCTTTATTTCTTTGTGTCTGGTGTACCTTTTATTCTGTGAGCTGTTTAGTGACCCTTTCCATTTCCAGCTCACGGTGGGAAGAACAAAAATTCTTACTGCAGATCAGGTTAGAAAACAGTGTGGAAGGGTTGTCAAGGTTAAATTAGGAAAATAATTAGAACTTTATCATTTATCTTAGGAATGAGGAAAGCAATGTAAGGTAAGAAGTCAATTAAAAAAACAATAATAATGTTTGTAATAAGAAAGGAGAGGGTTATGGAAAGTAGGAAAATACTACTATGAAAAAAGATTAAGGAATCCTAAAAGTTGTTTGCAAATCTGAAATATTCACAATTTCTTTGTTTAATTGAATATATTTATTGAAAGAATATTGCATTTTAACATTAACTAGGTTTAAAGTATACGTGATAGATAATTTACATCTGTACATAATACAGTGAGTTTACCACTATTTCCTTTTATCTTTCGCTAGACGATAAATCCCCTATTTGTCCTCCACCCCGCCCAATTTCTTCTTGCATCTAGATTTGAATTTTTCCCTAAAAGGCTGTTGTTGCTTGACTTAGTTCACTCTTTGGAGTCTATTATTGTTTCATTTAGCTCATCAGTTAATTTGCTTGCTTTCTATCTCTATACATCACATATGAGTTACATCATATAAGACATATGTCTTTCTCCTTCTGGCTTATCTCACCATGTTTCATTTCCTCCAGGTCCATCCATATTGCCACAAACGGTATATTCTGAAATTTTGTTCCTGCCTTTTCCCACCTAATATACTATAAAATACAACTCTTTGGGTTGAGCATTGTCACTTAAATTGACCAGAATCAGTATCCTCATGTCACAAAACTACCCAGGAAGGAAGTTGACACTTTAATGAATAGTACCAAATCTGCTTAACAAAATTATAGTAACACAAATGCCCTTCTCTCTCTCATATGTATTTTCTCTATTTTCGTGTTTTTCACATAAGTGATATCTCATAGCTATTTTATTTTGCTCTTTTTTCTGACTACTAATGAGATTTTTCACTTCCCTAGAATTCTACTTAGAATCACCGTTTTGTGAAATGTCTACTTAAAGTGTTTTTCTAAATTGTGATGGTTGTTATTTTTCAAAAGCATGAGAAATTATTTCCAGATTTTCTTTTTCTCTTAAGTAAGGTTAGCATTTTCTATTCTCTTTATATCGTTCTCAAAGTTCATTTCATAGTTAATAGAATATTGTACCATAAGATTCCAATAATTTCATCGGAACGTCTTTCATTGTAAGACATTTTGATTGCTTCTTTTTTTACATATACAATAATGTTTGCATGAAGATTTTACAGAACACATATAGTCATTGCCTTATGATAAGTCTGAGAAGCAGAAGATCCATCACAAAGTTTCTGACCATTTCAGTTTTTCAAATAGGGACCAGGCTTAAATATTTTGGACACTAAGGTGCACTTAGGGGAAAATCACCGAGAAATGACTAAGTGGTATGAAAGTTTTGAGGAACAAAGTAGTACAAAAAACCAGCTAGAATAAAGAAACTGTTTCTAGGAAAATACTACTTATGCAGGCAAAAGAGCTATCACAGAGAAATCTTAGACAATAATTTATTTGATTTTTGCCTATTTAGTTAATTCACAATATATTTTTATTTTAAATTAATTTTTGCAGAAATACTGCACCATAGTATTATATAGGTTTAAGTGTAAATCAGCATCTGTATATAATAATTTCACTACCATAACCACTTAAATTTTACCTTCATCAGACAATTGACCTCTACCCAATTTTCCTATCTCCCTTTCCTGCAAAGACTAATTTACTTTCATTAACTAAAAGTCTATTTTTGTTTGATTTAGCTCAGTTTTTTGCTTCATTCCTCTAAATGCCACATGAGTGATATCATAAGATGCCTCTCTAATGCTTATCTCATTAAGCATACTTCCGTCAAGGTACATTCATGTTGATGCAAATGGCAGGATTTCATATTTATCTGATGACTGAGTAGTAATTCAGGGTGTGTATATACATCTTCTTTACCCACTTATCTGTCCATGGGCACTTATGTTGTTTCCAGTTTGTGGCTATTATATATAATGCTGTGAACTATGGGGTGCCTAAATCTCTGTGAATTAGTGTTGTATTTTTAGGATAAATATCCAGCAGTGGGATAACTGGATCATATGGGATTTCCATTGACAATATTTAAATTCCATTATGTTTTGAACACAAAAAGGAACTCAAAGATTGATTCAATCAAACTGCTTTATTTTATCCATCACACACACAAAGAAAGATGGGTCAACAGTTGGAATCAAAGCAATTCTTAGGTCCAGTCTTCCAACTTTTTCAATGTTCTTACCAAATGCCATATTGATTCTTCTCACGTCTTATTTTATCAATGTATAGAAATTAAGATTTTCAATCTGATCTATATCTCCTAGGTTATTCTTCTACTATAATTATGTTGCATCATAAACATATACGCATACACAGTAGCATACTGATAATGGACCATAATCTAACAATTTTGTCTGTATTAAATAATTAGAGTTACATCTCTAATTAACATCTCATAATCTGGGGAATCCAAAATGTGGTCATACCTCACCCATCACCAGGTCATGATATAAATACAAGTCCAGGTAAAAATAAATGGCTGATGTATGAATTGTAAATTCTGATTATTTCAAAGAAAGACATTTAGATGCCACAAATAATATAACTAATATCAATGGTATCATTCTTGAGCCATCTATAATATGCCCTTTTTGAATATGAGAAACAATATTACTCGGAGATTCAGAATTTCATTCATACTGATTAGTCACAATTGCTGTTGCAACTCACAGACCTTATGAATCTCTCCAGAAATGCGGGTTTCAGCAACAGCACCAAAGGTACAGTCACATTAGGAAAATACTCTGAGGAAAAGGCTTCAATAGTTCAAAGAAATCAGAACCTCTAATGGGGAGAGGCAGCAGTTAAGCTTGCTCTGAACTTCACTGATTCATTATCTGACCACATTTATATCTGCTAGAATACAGGTACTCAAAACTCTGGGGCTGATTCAGAACTAAAGCAGAAATTTTTAGGATATTTGTCATGAAACAACAATGCCCAGATTCATTCAAAATTTAAACTGCAAAGAGGTGTGCCAAGCTCCCTCTACTCTCCAAATCAAGCTAAGTTATCTCTTGTCCTACAAAAATGCAAAGCACCAGAAAATGGCAGTATCTCCTCTGACCTATGAAGGTGTAGCTTCTGCCTTTGAGCTCATTAATTGCAGAGGTGAAATAAGAGATAGGAATAGACTATTTCTTATAAGTGATGGTTAGACTATATGGCCTCATTTTCAAAGGGAACAGAGAATAACAACAGATTTTAATGTCTCGTTACAAGATCCAAAGGAATGAAAATCTTGGCAACCTTCATGGTATTAATGTTCTGTTTTCTCTCTACAGGTCATCCCAGAACAGTCATACATGGAGTTCATGGAGCAACTAAATCACTCTCAAGTATCAGAATTCATTTTGCTGGGATTGACCAGCTCTCAAGATATTCAGTTTCTTCTCTTTATACTTTTTTCAATTATTTATGTGGCTACAGTTTCAGGTAACCTTCTCATTGTAGTCACAGTGTTTTACATCTCAAACCTGAACACCCCCATGTATTTTCTACTTGGGAACCTCTCCTTTGTGGATATGACCCTTGCTTCATTTGCCACCCCCAAGATGATTATAAACTTGGTAAAAACACAAAAGACCATTTCCTTTGCTGGATGCTTCACACAAATCTTTCTCCTTCACTTATTGGGTGGAGTTGAAATGGTGCTTTTGGTCTCCATGGCATATGACAGATATGTGGCTATTTGTAAGCCACTGCATTACATGACCATCATGAACAAGAAGGTGTGTGTCTTACTGGTCGTGACCTCATGGTGCTTAGGTCTCCTTCATTCAGGGATTCAGATACCCTTTGTGGTGAATTTGCCTTACTGTGGTCCCAATGTAGTAGACAGCATTTTCTGTGATCTCCCTCTGATTTCTAAGCTTGCCTGCATAGATACCTATATTGTACAGATTGTCATTGTTGCCAACAGTGGGCTGATATCTTTGAGCTGTTTCACTATTTTGCTTATCTCCTACAGTCTTATCCTCCTAACCATTAGAAACCATTCTTCTTCTGGGCAGTCCAAAGCCCGTTCCACTCTGACAGCTCACATCACAGTGGTGATTCTCTTCTTTGGCCCCTGCATCTTCATCTACATCTGGCCCTTCAGCAACCATTCTGTGGACAAGTTCCTTGCTATATTTTACACTATTGTTACACCAATTTTGAACCCAATTATCTACACTCTGAGAAACAAAGAAATGAAGACAGCCATGAAGAAACTCTGGAGTTCTTTTCTGAGTTCTAGAAAGGATACATAGACTAAAACAGAATTTAAATTGTAACAAGTTATATTTCCATTTTTAAGGTTTTATTTAACTACTGTCATTGGATCCATCATAATAAGCAAAAAAGTAGCAAATTTATAAATATCACATGATTAAGACTAGTTTAAATAGTACTGACAACAATAGGTGGTCTTAGATATTTTTAAAAGTATGCTGATTGATGATACTGTCAATGAAAAGCTTGCATTTTACAGGTGTTATAAATATGAGCTTTATGAAGTTATTAAGATAGCATTGATTAAACAGGAAATAAACTTATTTCTCAGAAAGTCTTTTACATTTTGTACATCAAAATGTTTGGTTTTTGTTGTGAACTCAATGTTGATTCTCTCTTCTCTACAATGTCAATGTTCTAGTCAGCACTGCCATGTCATTTCTCCTAATAAAACAGAGACTCTGAGTTTCAGTTACTACCTGCATTATCAAAGTACACTCAGTTTTCTTTTTGCTTCCAAAATAAGAGATTTTAGATGCTTTTAGGCTACTGATAGTATCAAGTCTTATTCCAAATTTTAAAGCTTAAATTGTCTCAATTTCAGTAAAATATGCTCCTTACTCCAATAATAAGGTTACCAAATTCAGAATGTTCTTTCTAAGCATAATATGAATTCAAAGTACATTTAATAAAAATTATATAGATTATAATTTTATGTATAATTAATGACATTTACATACCATCAAATCACTACCAATTGCTATTTAATAAAACATAATTCAATAGAATTTTCATAGGTACTTATTTATATAGATTTATCCACAATTATACCTCATTGTCCTCTCAGTAATATATGTGATTGATACAGGAGATAAAAAAGCATCAGCTATAGAAACTTATATCTTATATTTTAACAAATCTAATTACAGATAGTGAAGTCCTGAAAACAAAAGACCAAAACATTTTTCCTGCTATTTTCTTCACTTTTACATATCATTGATCTTAAATATGAAACTAGTATTTAATGATTATGTAAGAGTTTGAATAGTTATGAAAGAAATTTGAGGTAGTTAAAGCTACTGTGGTTACAGAAAAAAAGTGGAAAATGAAGTCCATATATTTACTCCAATAATTGAAAATAAATGAGTAAAACAATAATAAGTAAATATTTAACTTTTATACATGTCAAAAACTGAACACTAACTTGATCTTTTATAATGGATTAATGTCTGTTATCTTATGGTCAACCAATCTCAGAAGGCATTTCTGATAAATCCGAAATTCCTTACGGATTATTTCCTTTTGTTGCACTGAAAAACAAATAATTATTCCCGTCCCATAGAGCAAATACATTTCTTAACTAATAATAAGCTGAATTACAGACTGGCATGATATGTATTCTACTCAAATATACACACATCTCAATTTCTCCTCTATTAACTTCCCGGTCAAAAAAATTAGCTAGGAAACTGTGATTAGTTAGTGTTTATGTTAGCCACAAAAAATATAAGTAGGAAAGAATCCAAGGTATTTATAGAACTTATTTGCGTCCTATAAAGGTTACAGTCCTATTTGGCATATTTACAACAGATATTCTTGCTACTACTATTATACTTCAGGACTTTCTATAAAGCAATAATCGAGACAGCATGTTATTGTCAAAAGAATAAACAAATATCAATTAAATAGAATATAAGCTCCAGATATAGACGAATGAATATAGTGAACTAACTGACCACTGACAAGGAGCAAAGTAATACGATACAACAGATAACCTCTTCAACAAAAAGTACTGGAGCAACTGAACACCCAGAATGCAAAAAAAAAAAAAAAAAAAAAAAAAAAAAAAAAAAAAAAAAAAAAAAAAAAAAAAAAAAAAAAAAAAAAAAAAAAAAAAAAAATCTGACCTTGAGTGTAGCATTGTCAAATGATACAATCCGTGAAAAAATAGTTGGATTTCATTAAAGTTTCAAGCATTTACTGTGCAAAAGCCAATCTCAAGAGAATAAAAACAAAGTGACCCTGGAAGACTGTCTGATAAAAGACTAGTATCCAATATACAGAATGAACTCTTTAAACTCAATGATCAGGAAACAGTCTAATTTCAAAATGGGAAAAACACAAATCTCAATAAGGAATATATACAGATGACAAATAAGCATATGAAAAGATGTTTTCATTAGGAATTTGGAAGTGAAAACACTGAGATATGACTACAAACTTATTAGAATGACAATACAAAACATTATTAAAAGGTTTTTTCTGGGCTCCATGAGGGAAGAAAGTCAATTAAACAAAAAGTCGAGTAGCCAGGGCTTTATTGGCAGAACGCTGGCCGGGGAAGTCGCGCCCGAACAAAGAAAAGCGCGCTCTTTAAGCAAAGGAATTTTGCGGGCTTCCTATGTCGCGACTGGGGATAGGTCCTGTGATTCCAGTCTGATGTCAGCCACCTTTTTCCCGGGCATGGCCGTCCCGTCCCTCTGGGCCAGCCTAACAATTATAACATCAAGAAGCCTAACTCATGGCTGACGGGAATGCAAAATGGTACAGACAGTTTGGAGATTTTTTACAAAGTCAAGCAAATTCTTAGTATACAATTCAGCAAGCACACTCCATGATATTTTCTCAAATGCACTGGAAAGTTATGTCCTCACAAAAATCTGTATACTGATGTTTACAGAAACTTTACTGATAATTACTGAACCTGGAAGCAGCCAAGATGTCCTTCAGCAGGTGAATGGGTAAATATCTGTGGTATATCCAGACAATTAAATAATTAGTACTGTAAAGAACTAAGCTCTCCAGTCATGACAAGGCATGAAGAAAGTTTCAATGCATTTTTCTAAGTAAGAATTCAGTGAGTGTATACTTTCTATATGATTCCATCTATAAGAAACTGTGGAAAATGAAAAACTATGAAGTCAGTAAAAGATCAATAACTACCAGAGGTTAAGGAAGAGGAAAGACTAGATGAGCAGAGCACACAATATTTTAAGTATAGTTAAGCTATTCTGTGTGTTACTAAAATGATGAGCACATATGTGTAGTCCGAATACACTGGTCGAAACCAAAAAATATGCAACACCAAAAGTAAACCCCATTGTAAACTACTGACCTTGAGTGATAATTTTCTGTCAATGCAAGTATATTAGTGGTAGAAAATTATACCACTGTGATATGAGATATTGGAATATTGTGTATGTGTGGAGTAAGAGATACATGGGAACTCTGTACATTCTACTAAATTATGCAGTGAAATTATGTTTTACAAAATAAAACATGTTCTTAAAAATGTTAAAAAAATTTCCATCCACAGATGACTGGATAAAGAAGTTGTGTTATAGATACTGAATGGAATTTCATGCAGTTTTTAAAAAAGATGAAATTGTACCATTTGCAACAACCTGAACCGAACTGGAGGTTACTATGACAAGCAAAATAAACCAGAAAGAAAAAGAGAAGTATAGGACTATTTCATTCAGATGTGGAAGATAAAGAAACAAAGCAAATGAACATATACATTTCAAAAAAATTCATAGTAAACCAGACTGGATATGGGTGGGGACAGGGCATAAGGGGGATAAGGAAAGAAGGAGTTAAGAAGATGGTGATGAAGGACACTGAAATTCTGGTGGCAGTTTGGTGTGAAATGCACACAGACTGAGGTGCAAATTCAATATCCTGTAAAATATATAGTGATGTGAAAAAATGAAACATTTAAAAATTAAGGCATAAACATGATAGAATACTACTCAGTAATAAAGATGAACTCACTAATAATGCACAAAACATGATAATTATCAAAATAAGTATGCTGAGCAAAAAAACTTGGACAAAAAAGAATAGATACTATATAATTCAACTTCCATAACACTCTAGAAAATGTGAACTAATGTACAGTAATAGCTGATTAGCCACTGTCTGGGAGGGAAAGTGTATCAGCACAGGAAAGGAGGACTATCAAGCAACACAAGGGAAATTTGTGGGGGCTGAGGAATATGCTCACTGTCCTTATTGCAATGACGTTTTTATGGTAGGATACTCATGTTCAAACTTATCATATGGTGTTTTAAATATGTAGTTTTTTTTCCACTTTACTGAAGGAACATTGTATTATACAGCATTGTATAGGTTAAAATTATAAATTGTAAATCAATATCTATACATAATACATTGAGTTAACCACCAGTAATCCAATTCCTTCTTCAATATGTACAGCTTTTATATGTTAACTACAACACAAATAAAGTTATTTGAAAATTCTAAGAGATCAAGCGCACCATCGTAGAACAGTGGTGTGTCCACCACTCCCAGTGGGTGTAATACATATACATTCCAAGGACTAGGTTGTCCATCTTCCAGTTGGGAGGGACACCCAAGATGAACAATTAAACAAAATAAATAAATTCTTCCTTCTCTCGCTTTCTGCCTGCCTGCCTGCCCAACTTCATTCCTACCTGCACCCCGCATCCTTCCTTAAAAAACAATCTAAGAGATAAAAACAAATGCATTTTAATCTAACATTAGTGTTCATTCTAAAAAACACATAAAGAAATCTCAGTGATTTGATACCAAGTGCATAACTGTTAAGTTTCAGGTAATCAAAGATAATGTTAAAACACATCAATCAATTGACCAAGATTACCTGCTCACTGAGATAGTATTTACATGCACTAGGGCACTCTATATTTATCAGGGTTTTCTGTTAGTGTTAATCTATCACTATGGTATCTCTTATAATTGTAACTAAAATCTTAATTTAATCTGATTATATAGATCTAGTTAGAGATAAAGATTTCATATTTCCTTATAATTCACAGGGTAAGTGGAATATAATTTAATGCTTTGCTAATATTCAATATTTAGAAATTTTGTGTGATTCTTCTTGTCAGCCTATTCTGATTTCCAGGATATGCAAAAGTTACCACTGATAAAATACCCAAGAAATATCCATTGGAAATTATTTTCATGATTCTTGTTTTGTCCAGAACATAGTATAGGAAAATTTCACCCAAGAGATTTCTTACATTGGTGAATACATGTCAGGCAAAGGGAAAGCTCTTCCATAGATAATGTCTCCACCCAAGAACGAATGTCAACTCAAACATACGTCAGAGGGGAGAAAAGAAAATGTGTGTTTAGTAAGTTTTCTATGTAATCTTAACATTCTCTATGACTTTTGTAAAATAAATATGAAATAATTCTGTGTATGTTTCACAAAATCCAATTACTTTGAATTGAGTATTTAGCTTCTGACCATTAAAGAAGATAGTTCACAGATGTTTTTACTGTTATTTCTTTAGTTTACAATACTAGCTCACAGCATTTTCTCCTATCCTATTCCTACTTTAAATCATATGGTCTCTTTAACAACAGGGGATATACTACTATAATGCAGTGTCTCAGAGTATTCTCAAATATGCTTTAGGAGATCACAGTTCTTTGACAGCAACTTGATATTAGCAATTTGCATCTATCCTGGCTCAAATGGTTCCTGTCATTTAAAAAGATAAAGTTGATTATATCAGAGAGATCATGTATCTTATGTCTCTTTAACTTAGAGATAGAAGTATAAAAGGACTAGATATATAGTAAGAAGTAGTATAAAATGTGGTCACCATAGAATTAGGATTTAATAAGATTAAATTGATAACTTGAGAAAACGTAAAAGAGCATGAAGTCCTGAAAGGAATTTTGTTACAAAAGTATAAATATCAGGTTATATAGTAAATTATAAAAATTTAAGCATATCCTGGTGAAAAGATAAATATTTGAGAATCTCAGTTTAAGGATTTTTATTATTTAGAAATATCTTAATAGAACATTGAACATAGAACAGGTTAGTTTGTCCTCTAGAACAGTAACTCAATTTGTCTTCTCTACCTAATTCTTCAGTTTCAATAATTCCAAAGTTATCAGTATCCCCTTTTGTGAAATTTCTTCTTAAAGTAAATAATTCCAAAGCTTCTTTAATAGAATGTGATAAAACGAAGGCAAAAAACTTTTAACCTCTAGGAAAGCAAGAAGCATGTCTGATACTTCCTTTGCAAATGCACTATCTGTAGGATAACTATGTGCTAGTTAATTTAGAGAATGTATGTGGTAGTTATTTTCAAGTAAGGTAGTTGTATGTACTTTGATGGTGGTTTCTATTCACTAAGACTATTTCCAATAACCTTTGAACACTGCACTGATTTAAGTTGTATTCTAAAAATTATATAAAGGAATAAATAATATGTACTACACATGCACTGAGTACCTGAAACAATTAAGGGCTTTTTATATATTTTCTGATTCACCTTCACAGAAAGCATATTTTATTGAGCTCTCACTTTTTACAATGAAGACATGAAGACAAATAGGTTTAG
Organism: Solenodon paradoxus; assembly: GCA_004363575.1. Taxonomy (NCBI): domain Eukaryota; kingdom Metazoa; phylum Chordata; class Mammalia; order Eulipotyphla; family Solenodontidae; genus Solenodon; species Solenodon paradoxus. The sequence continues at coordinate 20,679 of RJWH01004613.1, read as the reverse complement.
CACAAAGTCACAAGTCAACAAGCAATATAATGGGATTTCAGATCAGATCTAATTAAAAAGTCCATGGTTATTCTACTAGTTCTTCTAAAGATGACATTAATATTGATAAGTGGTAAAATTAGTTGACTAGTCTTATGGCATAACAATTTAAAAATTGCTTAAGCACAGTATGATTGCTATTGGTAAATTGTCCCCTGGCAATATATATTTTCATTTTTTATCAAAGTCCTCTTGAACACAGTTAAAGTCAGATGTCACTATTAGCTGCCTTCCATTTTCTTATTCCAGCAGAGAGAGAACTCGTTATTGAAAAGTAACCCTGGAAAGGACGGTCTTGACAAAAATTAAGTTCCAAGGAAAAGGTCAAACTGTTCGTTTCTGGGGGGACAAGTTTATTGAGTGTAATATTAGGATATTCCTTAGAAATCAATCAAATGTCTAATATGATGAATATATTTATTTTTAAGTTCTGAGACTATCATCACATGTCCCCTTTTCTACTACAAATATGTGCCTTACCTAATTTCTTTAAGAAAATCTTTCCATCCTTAAACTATGCTCCTGAGTTCTCAATAGAAGAAAAGGGAAATTAATACTCAGGATGAGGTAATGGTTTTCATTGTTCACCTGTTAGCCTTGCACCACCTTTGGGATTTAAAAGGATAAAAGATGGAGGAGACACACAAAAAGCAAAACAAAGCCACAAGAAAGAAATAATAAAGATGAAGAGAGACATTAAATTATCTTTCATCCACCTAGCTTGAAAGTAATTCTCAATTTACTTAAGGATGAAAATACACAATATCATTATTACATTTAATTGGTGACAATTAATTGGTGACCTCTGAAGTTTTTCTTTCATGTTCATTCAGCACTAGCAAGGGCCTATACTTTGCATACACGTCTTAATTTATTCTCATCTATACTTCTATGGCAATATTTCAAAACCTATGCATTTTTTAACATTATTTATATAATTGAAGTTAATTATTTTATTGATAAGCATGAAACATAATTATATTCTACTGCAGGTTCAGAAAGTCAGAAAGTGAGTCTGAGTTACCTTTTACTTTGGTTAATCCCTTTTTACATAATTATCCACTTGCATTTTTAATACATTTAATTTACTAAATAAATTAAATTTAATCACATATTTTAATCACTGATAAATTATATACTTGATTTTGCATCCAAATCATCATGCCAAGTTCCTTGTTGTATCATCAATATCATTTCTCTCTTAATACATAGTTCAGAATAAGTTAAAAATTTAGTTTTGTGATGCCTTATAGAAGAAGTTCAACTGATGTTTGAAGAAATCATCATGTGTAATACAGAGAAACTGGCATGTCCTGGTAGCTTAGCAGTTTAAACAAAGTGTAGTCCACATACATCCGAAGGTGCCCAATTCAAGACCCAGGGCCAGGGAAACAACCAAGATGAATAACTGAATAAAATAATGTGCTTCTTCCTCTTCTCTGTTTCTGTCTTCCTGCCTACTCATCTTTATTCCTGTCTGTACCTTTCCTTTAAATAAAAACATAAATTATAATTTTTCATCAGGTTATTTGTTCTGGCTTTCAATATCAGCTCACCATCATCTTCCTAAATAAGCGAGACTTCTTTTTTAGTTATCCAGTTTTATGTTAGACCTCACTCAGATTCTTCTTACAAGAATAGTGGACTAAAGCTACTTTTCCAGGTGACACAATTTTTTGTTTAGCCTTTTATTTTACTGTACTGTTTGTCTTTCTTGCAAAAGTACCCTCGATCACTTGAATGAGAATTCTATATCAGGTCCTGCTTCTTGGAAAGTCAATATTCGACATTTATCTTCTTTGGGGCATGTATATTTTGCCAATCATTGTATAATTTCTCAATTATACTTTTCATTTTTATATATACTGATGCTCATAGAATTCTTTTAAATGAAATATCCAACTATTCTTCTCTCTAGGTTAAAGGAAGCACTGAATAAAATGGATAAAGGAAATCTATCTCTCGTGTCAGACTTTGTGCTTCTGGGACTCTGCCACTCATGGAATATGCAAGTCTTACTGTTAATGATATTTTTAATGCTTTACCTAATCATTGTATCTGGAAATATTGTCATTGTGATCTTAATCATCACTGACCCTCATCTCCATACTCCAAAGTACTTCTTATTAGCCAATCTGTCCTTTGTTGATAATGTGTCTCTCCTCAGTTACCACTCCTAAGATGATCATAGACTTTCTTAGGGAAAACAAGACGATTTATTTTGGAGGCTGCATGTGTCAGATCCTATTTGTGCATTTTGTTGGAAGGGGGGAGATGGTGCTATTGGTGGTAATGGCCTATGACCGCTATGTGGCTATCTGCAAGCCACTCCACTATTTAACCATTATGAGTCTTCAAAAGTGTATTGGGTTGGTGGTGATTTCCTGGACAATTGGTTTTGTGTATGCCATGAGTCAAATGGTTATGATTGTGCAATTGCCTTTCTGTAATCCCAGAGAAATAGACAGTTTCTTCTGTGATATACCACTGGTAATCAAACTTGCCTACATAGAGTCCTATAACTTAGAAATATTAATGAATGTTGACAGTGGGGTTCTGGCTATGACTTGCTTTATACTGTTACCAATATCTTACACATATATTATTCTCACTGTCCACCAAATATTTAAAACTGGTGCATCTAAAGCACTCTCCACTTGCACTGCCCACATAACAGTGGTGGTGCTGTTATTTGGGCCCTGCATCTTTATCTATGTGTGGCCACTCAGCATCATCTGGGTGGACAAATTTCTTGCTGTGTTTTACTCTGTTATCACACCTCTCCTAAATCCAGCCATTTATACTCTGAGAAACGAAGAAATTAAAAATTCTATGAAGAGATTCATAAGCTACTACATGTATTCCAAGTGAAATATCTGATGCACAGAAATTTTACTATATTTCAAATTTTGCACTGCCCTTGTAAAAAGCTGAAAAGTTTTGACATTTAGTTTTTTATCTCCATGTGCAGAACAGAGTTAATGTAACTCAAGGAATGTCAACGTTTATTAGTCAGCCAATAGAACACCATATTTCCTCAAATCCAAATACTAATGATCCTTCTTTATGAAGGAATCATCTAATCTTCCTATGCCTTAAACTATGCTAAGTGAGAAAATAAAATGTATTCAAGAAAACCATGTATCTATCTTGATGGTTGGCGTATTAACCTTCTTTTGAACTTTAACTCCATTTGAAAAATATCCCTCTAACATCAAATCCTTCTCTACCTTGGCCTTGCCTTCAACTTGTCAATAGACGAGTTACTTTTTACCTTAGCTTCTTAACCAAATGCTAATAGGAAGCAGTGGGGGAGAAAATGCAGAGAGAATGATATAAAAGTGATAAAGTACATAGGAAACAACTGTGTTATTCTATGGTTGAGCTCCATTAACTCAATAAAAGTCAAAATAAAAATTAAAACCTTATATTTCTTTTGGTTATATAATTCTCAACGATTAATATTTGTGCTTTAAACTATCATTAGCAATGTATGTGAAAGACCTGAAATGTACATTCCTGAAGGGTAGGGCTATCCTTTAGCAAGTTAATTCATGAAACTGCAGTACTTCGCACAGTGGCTAATACATAATAAACACTCGACAAATATATTTTAATTCACCTATATTTACATAAACTCTGTCCATTGTGAGAAATCTATCTTCCCTAAGAATTGTTTTGTCACCAGTCTTCCAATTCTAGTTATTCTAAATTGTGATCATCTAAATAAATCATTAGTAACTATTCATGGATCAGTATACATCCATGCTCTAGACAAACAGTGTGAAAAACCCAATGCACAGTTTGCATTTCTTCCCAATAGGAAATGTATTCCTCACCACTGTCCTTTAGAACCATCATCTTAATACTAATTATAACTAACATCTAACCATAATACTTCACTAAACTGGTGTTGTAAAACCTCATTCACTTCTAGTTGCTGCCAATGTATCATGAAAAATCAACTGTATATTCATAGGCCCAAATGTTAATGTTCCCTTCATTGATTATAAGAAACTCCTCATGTAGCCATAGATGCATACTGAGGGAGAAAAGGAAATCTAGCAATACTAGCTGCTGAAGGAATTGAGTCATAAGTTAATGTGACTTCTTTATGACTCCAGACCTATTAAATATGTTCTCTTACATACCCTTTCTAACTGATGATATAATGTTGTTTTCATCTCCGTATTATGGTTTGACTAGTAAGATAGCATCCACTTGATTTTAAGTGGATTACATCACACAAACACTTGAGACAAAGTTTAGGTATTTAACATCTCCTAGAGCCCTGTAAGATGTTAACAACTGGAACTCTAGAAACTTTATTCAGTAGCTTCCCACTGTTCCAAAGTAACCATCAAGATCAGAGAGACATACCAGAGTTAAAGAGAATTTAGGAGTTTATTAGCTGGTGATTGTACGGGGTAAAACGGACTCAAATTATATGGTCCTGAACCAAGACAGTGAAGGGTATTTATAACTTAGTGTTGTTTTTGTACGTAAGTAGAGGTCCCACCTTAAACATAAGTGGTTAAAAGAGTGAGGTCACACCTTAAACATAAGTGGTTAAGAGTGAGGTCACACCTTAAACATAAGTGGTTACAAGAATAGCCCAGCATAAAATGAAGTTTCTCCAGTTCCTTGTTTCATCACCATTTGTTTCATATATATCAAAGGCATCTAAAATAATTTATTTCCCCTGATCACTGGGTCCAATCATAATTACTACATTAATATAACAGATTTGCTTGCTGTTTTGTAGAATACCAAGATCTCTGAAGAAAATATTAATGACAAATGGGCAAATTTTACAGGTTAATTATAATTCCAGAACAAATGTTAAATATATAGTTAGCCTAAATAGATAATAGAGTATTTTAAATATTTTTAATTCTGTTAACTACACAAATAGGAGATGTATAACTTTAAGTTAATAAATAGAATCAGAAGGATATTTCCATAAGACAATCATGAGAGTCAACTCTCATTGTAATGCTGAAAATAAATATCTGGCAAAAGGAAGATGTCCATGTTCCTCCTACCCGGTTCTACAGTATAATATAGAAATAAGATCATGTGGATGTTTTCCAAAGCATGTATGCTGTAGGTATTCAGAGCAGGAAATAATCTTCACTCAGATTCCTTCTACTCTTTCCTTTTCCTCCCTTCTTCCACTTGTTATGTTTCTGTGAAACTATATTTAGTGTATCAGATTTATTACATGGAATATTAAGTCCATTCAAAGAGAGTAAGGAAACTTAGAATCATAATACATGAGGAAAACTTGTAAGACCCCAGAATAAATTAGCCTAAAGAAAACTAGGAATGTGGAATACATTGACAGAGATAGATAAAATTATAATTAAGATCCTCTCCCCTAACTCCTATCCACTGGTACAGAGGTTCTAATGGAGGGAAACACAGAGGTTAAAACAAACAAAAAAACACTATAGCCTAAGTGGCTAAATTAATTTGGAACACAACAAGGAAAACTGCATGATTAAGGACATGATGAAAACAACAAAATGGAATAAAGGAATTTAAATATATAAAGCCCAAAGCTAACAAAACAAAGAAAATAATAATTTCAGTGGAAATAACTGAAATAGAGAACAGAAGACAATAGGAAAAATCAACCAAACTAAGAATTAGTTATCTAAAAAGACAAAAAAATTAACAAACTCAGCTAAACTAACCAAAAAAAAAAAAAAAGAAGACCCAATCTACAAAATTATAAATGAGGAAGGTGACACTGCAACTTAAACCACTGAAATTAAAAGGAGCGTAAGAGGCCACTATGAACAAATAAACCGAAAAACACTGGAAAACCTACAAAAATTGATAATTTCAAAAACAACATAAAGCTTAAGAAGACTAAATATGGAAGAAATAGAACCTCCACCTATACAAATTACTAGTAAGGACATTTAATTTATACTAAAAATCTATCAATGAAGAAAAGTCTATGACAAGAAAGTTTCATTGGTGAAAGTAAACAAACATTTAAAGACTTAGTACCAATGCTTCTTAATACTTGTTAAAAAATTAAAGAGGAGTAAGCACTCCCAAACTGGAAAAAGTACAGGCCAATATCCCTGATAAATATAGAGGTGAAAGTTCTCAGTCAAACACTAGCAAACCAATTCAGTATCACATTAAAAGTATCACAATGATCAAGTGAGATTTATTCCTAGGATATGAAGATGGATAAACATATGTCCATAAATTAACATATTTTACACTAATGAAATAAAATACAAGAATAATATTATCTCAATGAAGAAAAAGCATTTGAAAAAATTCAACATCTATATCATGATAAAAATCTTAGAAATTATGAAAAGAAAAAAAAATCTTAATATAATAAAGGCCATATATGACAAGTCCACTGCTAACATCATACACAATAGTGAAATATCAAAAGCTTTTCTTCCAAGATTAGGACAAAAACAAAGGTGCCCACTCTCACCATTCTTATTCAATGTAGTACTGAAAATCCAAACTAGAGCAATCAGACAAGAAAAAATAAGAATTGGAAAGTAACAAAATTGTCTCTATTTTCAGGTGACATAATGTTGCATAAAGAAAATTCTAAAGACTCAACCAAATACTTGTAGAATCAACCATTTAATTCAGTAAGGTTGCAAGATCAGAAGTACTTTTACACTCCAACAAAGATATTTCTGAAAAAGAGATAAATCCCATCTATAATAAGATAAAAAATAATAAAATATTTAGGAATACTTTAACAAAAGAATTTAAATATATCTATGCTGAAACCACAGACACTGATGAGAGAAAATGAAGGTACAAATATATGGAAATAATTGAAATAAATAATATTAAAATTTCACTACTGTGAAAGTTATCTCTAGAGTCAATGAATTCTTATCAATATTCCAGTAACATTTTTACAGAAGCCAATAAAGCACTCCTAAAAGATATATGAAGTTGCAAAAGACCCCAGTCAAATAAATTCTTAGAAAGAACAAAGTGGACAGTATTGCTCTTCATAATTTCAGGTCATACTATAAAGCTATAATTATCACCACAGTATGGCACTGGTATAAAGAATAGAAAAGTGGTCAAACAGAACAGAATTAAGAACGCAGAAATAAACTCAAGCTTATATAATGAACTTATATTTGAAAAAGTAGCTAGAATAATCACTGGAAAAGCAAAAGTCTCTCAAATAATTGCACCAGGATAATTAGTTACACAAAAGTCAAAAAAATGAAATTGAATCTCTGTTTACACCATTCGCAAAAAAAAAAAAAGAATTAGGAAAAGGATTGAATACATAACTGCAAGACCAAAAGCCATTTAATCATAGAAAAAGTATAGGATTACAGTTCCTGATACGGGTCTTGGTAATGTTTTTGATATGATATGCAAAGCACAAGCAACAAAATAAAAAGAAACAAGTAAGACTGCATTAAACTAAAAAAACTTCACAAGCACAACAAAATAAACAATCAACAAAATGAAAAGACAATTTATGAAATGGGAAAAATATCTGCAACTTTATATATGATAAGGGTTAATATCCTAAATTATATAGAATTCATATAACTAAATATCAAAAACTCCCAAATAACCAAATTATAAAGTAAGCAGATAATGTCTTTTCCAAGAAAATATAGGAGAGATTAACAATTACTTTAAAAAATACTCAACACTATTAGGGATATGAAAATAAAAGCTACAAATATATATTAATTAATGTCTATCTGAATGACATTCATCAAAAAGACAGGCTATAATAAATGCTGACACAGATGTGGATAAAGAAAATCTTTGTGCATTGTTGGTGGACTGTAATGGTATAGCCACTATAAAAACAATATAGAGAAGATGAAAAATACTCAATTTTGAATGAGCGTTCCTAAGGTGGTGGTATAGGATTGACCTGTCCTCCCTTCATCACATTGACAAAACAACTCTACACCTAAATGTGAATTAATCTACCCAGACAAAGAGGGACTCCGGGGTAAAAAGGCAGCATCCAGACAAATAGGAAAGACAGTGATATAATCTCACCAAAGAATAAATCTCACCTTGTGGAGAGGACCCTAAAGCATTGAAGCAAACAAAGGAAATCAAACAAAATGGGAAAACAGAGAAATATGTCCCAAAAGAAAGCCAAAAAAAAGAACAGGAAAAAGAGCATGAAAAAAATCTAACTATTTTTTTCTGAATTCCTCCAAAAGTTTGAGGGGTAGTTGAGATAAACTCAGAGAAGAAAAAACTCAAGGCAAGATGGTATTTATAACTAAAATAATATTATGAATGGAAAATGTCACGAAATGGAGAATTCAAGACAGTTTCTGCTCCCACCCATGCTTGAAACAGCCATAAAATGAGTCAGGATACTCTTTGCTGCTGTTGTCATAAAAGGATACAGAAAATTCAAGAAAGTAATGCAAGTGACCATAGCCAGCCAATGGGAGCTGCTATGTGAGTTGAACTAGAATTGCCATCCTTGCATTAGAAACCCTAAGAAGTCACAATAATTTGGAGACAGTAGACTAGTTGCAGGTGGTATTCTGGTATGAAGAAGGATATATCATGGGTAGCAGTGACACTGTTAAAGCCATAGTTATAGGAGAGTATTTGGGCAAGATTTCAAAATCTTGTGAGCAGATAAATGGTGCATCATTAAAATAAGTCAGTCAAGGGAGTAGCTGGTTTTGGGGAAAGGATAAGAATGCAGTTTTAGAATTACATACTTTCACAGCCTCTTTCTTACTTATATGTTCTGGAATTTCCCCCTCCGATATTATCTTCTCACTTTTCCACCATTCCTCTAATTTTATCACCACTCTTTCTGACATCACCCATTCCTAACACTAAGACTACTGTAGAGGAGCCTATTGCAGAAGAATATAAGAATAAATACAGAGGTCTGTCCTTCTCTTCCTGAAATAGTTTGCAATTTTTTTTATCAGTTTCAGAATCTGTAAATCTAATTCTGTATAAGCTTGAGAGATTTCAGGTCTCAGTTCATTGATAATGATTATAACGATGACAAATATTCCTAGCTAACATGTTTTGGGTGCATTCTATATGCTAGACTATGTACATAACTTCATAACATATTGAGGCTAGATACTATTAACATTCTCCTTTTACAAAAGAAACCCAGTTATGTAACTTATTCAAGGTCATCTAGCTGGAAACCATGGAACTTTCTGGCTTGTAAGTCCTTGCTATTAATTATAATTCTATTCAACCCAGAAGAGAGATGTAATAAGAATAAATGATTATTATATTATAAATGATTTATTGGGATGAAAAATTCAGATGTATTTAAGGAACAGTAAAGAATTAATAAAATCTACTGTGTATGTGAAAAAAATAGTAATGGAGATAAGCAAAGTATCATGTGAAGCATGCAATATAGTGGTTATAATAATTCTCAGTGATAGAGAAACAGAATGAATGAGAAAATATCCAGACAGAAGTTACAGAGATAAAAGAATATAGTGATAGAACTTAAAAATACAATAAATGGGAACAAAAAGTAGAATGAATGAAAGAGAGTAGCAAATGATTTATCTGGAAGACAAAGCAATAGAATTCATACAGACAGAAAATAAAAATTAAAAAAAAAAATTATACATCCCCTAAGAAGCCTTAGGGACAACATTACGAGGAATAATATTCGCATTGTAGGTTTACCAGAAGAAAAACAGAGACGGTATCAGAAAATATATTTGAAAAAATAATCACTGAATACTTGCCTAATCTGGGGGAAGAAGCCAAGAAAATTCCAATTAAAAGAAACTCATACAGACACATACCAAGACACATTATAATTAAAATGGCAAAAAGCTAAAGATAAAGAATCTTAAAAGCAGCTAGATAAAAGCAATATGTTGTATATAAAGGAAACTCCATAAGGCTATCAACAGATTTTTCAACAAAAATTTCTCACACCAAGGGATTCAAAGAACATAATCAAAATACTGTAAGGAAAAAGTTTTCAGCTAAGAATACTACACCTAGCAAAGCTGTCATTCATAATGGAAGAAAAATCAAGAGTTTGGCAAACAGATGAAAACTAAAGTTCATCACCACTAACCTGGCATTGCAAGAAATGTTAAAGGAAGTTTTTAAACTGAAAAACAATCTCTAAGCATAAGCGAGAAAAACATGCAAAGGAGAAAATGTCACTGAGAAAGATAAATTCACAGTAAAACTATGTATCAATCATTTAAAAATCAAGATTGAAGATTAAGAGCAGTAAAATTAACTGATGCTAAAACAGTCAAGGGGATTATATAACATAAATACATAAATTATACAAAAAATGTAAACTACAGAGGAGAGTAAAATAGTTTGGAGATATATTGAAATATTATTAGGTATCAGTTTAAAAGAGACCTATATAAGATGTGATATCTGAATGTCACAGTGACCAAAAGCAAGAACTCATAGTAAAAATATAAAAAAAATGAACAAGAAACCTAAGCATACTAATAAAGCAAACCATCAAACCTTGTAAGAAGAAAAAATAAACAGAAACAGCACAACAAAACAATAAAATAATGATACCTACATTTCATCTTCCATCTTCTCCCACCACCGCAATCATTCAAGTGTATAAATAGAAGCACAGAAGGATGTGACAAGATTCAGTGCCCATTGTGAATAAGAACTCTCAATAAAATGTGTATAAGGGGAATATTCAACATATAAATCATATGTCACAAATTCACAGCTAGCATTATGCTCAACTGTGAAAATCTAAAAGTTTTAATGTTGTATTAGAGGTCTTTAAGCAATTAAGGAAGAAATAAAAGGAATTCATATTGGACAAGAAGTGAAATTTACATATTTTTAGATGATATGCCATTATACATTTTAAAAAAACCCTTAAGATTTCATTAAAAAATGATTAGAAATAATACTCATGGAATATAAAGAAACAAAACAAATGAACAGACAAATCTCAACAAAATTCAGAGGACGCAAGACAGCAGCTGGGGATGAGGAAAGGAAAAATTTAAAAAGATGGCGGCAACCAGCACTAAAATTCTTGTGGTATAAGTGGTATGAAATGCACAAAAACTGAGGTGATAATACAATATCCTAAATATAATAAAACAACAGAAAAAGAAATCAAAGAAGTCACAAAAAAATGGAGAAATAGTGTTCACTTTGACAGTACATATACAAGAATTTAAACGATACAGAGAACATCAAGGTCCCTGTGCAAAGATGATGCAAAAATTAATTAAGTATTCCGTATTTTTTAAACTATGCAAAGGCAATTGGAAGACATCTGAAAAGAAGTGAAATTATCAGTGTTCTTCATGTAGGAGCCGGATCACCGCCATGACAGGCTCCTGACAGAAATAGCTATAGGCCTGAGTTTCACTTCCTGAAATAAGACCCCCGGATTAAGTTTCATTTCTGGCCCTGAAACTAGAAATTTCTTAGAGATGACATACCCGAAGGTCTGGAATTGTAACTAATCCCTTGCTCTGTAACCTTTGATATAAAAACCCTGATGAAACAAAGCCCGGGGTCTTTGTCCGACTCCACTGTGCTGGACGAGGCTCAGACCCCAGCTAGCTGGAAGTAAAGTTTCCTTTTGCTCTTGCATTGTCGACTGAAGTGTGTGTGCGTTTTCTTGGGAGGACGAACGCTGACCCTAACATTCATACAACATGCATTATATTTTCTGAGACATTCTTATACACTGATAATGATAACATAATATCTGGCATATTAAAAATATACATTCAGTTTGCTTCTAATTGCAGAAAAATGACTCTTTAAAGACCAATAGAGAAGTCAATAAAAATAATATACTGATAGGTTTAAATTAGTAGGAAAATTAGATGTTTCTCATAATTTTTCTTATTTTCAAAATATTCATCATTCCTTTATTAATACAAACCATCTTATTTTGATACAACCCAATACAAAGAAAAAATATTGGCATCACAAGACAAATATAGTATTTGATATAATGATTAATATATTAACTCCAAAAAAACTCACTTTAAAAATTAAACACATGCACATGTTAACTCACAACAACAAAAACAATGCACTTAAAAGACCAGTAACAATATTTATTGATATTTAGTTTCGTTATCATCAGTAATCAGGATCTTCATTGATTTTTTTTACTTAGAAGCAAAGAAAGAAAAAAATACACAGATGAGAAAAAGGTAATTCCCAAAATCTTCAGGAATTCAATATAAAAAGTACTCATACACTTTGAGGGGATTACAAATTGACATTTATTATGAAATGTAAAAACCTACTTGACTTAATAAAACAATCAATATGCACATGTAGCACATATATATCTATTAACAAATAGATACAACATATGTATGTATAATACATTGTTGACATGTCAGTAAAGTACTAATCACACTGCAGCCTACATATGTAATGAAAACTGAGAAGCACTTAAAAATAACTAAATGGTCCTGTCATTGGAAAGATTTCAATTTTAAATGAAACACAAAAATGTATATACAATTAATATAAAAATTAATATAAAACAAAAATATAGCAATATATTAATATAAAACAAGAATACACAATATCACCACTGGTGAGTCTACAAAAGTAAGATTAAATACGTTGCTCTTGACTTCAAGGTGAAATTTTTAAATACAAAATAAGAGGTTCAATATGCACAGTCTCTCAAATTTAGATTGTAGTGATGCCAATCATTATAATAAGCATTTAAAAATTAAAATAAAGTTTTACAAATGTGAGATGACTGCTTAGTCATAAATTGGATCATGACAGTCACTTAGCAAATGCTCTCAGAGATTGATCACCAAGATAAAATCTCATATTTTGGAGGAATCTACTGTTAGTTTCGTAAAAATACATCTGTTGTTTAGTTGATTGATGTTAGTAAATAAGGAAGTAGCAGGAAAAGGGAGAAAGAAGTGATAGGGGTCAGAAGAGGAAACAAAGGAGAACAGAGGTCAAGTCAGAAAGAATACTACTAATGTTAAAAGAAAAATAGTCAAAATAGCTGTACCAAAAGAATATTTCCTGAGTTTTCTGTTGCTTGTTCACTGCTCAACATTCCTCAGTAATCTCCATTACTTTCACAACACCTCAGCATCCCAAACTTTGAGTATCAGTTTACAAACTATCTGCCAGCCTCACAATTTGCCACTCTACTTCACAAACCTCATGAACTACAAGGATATTTCTGTTCATTCATGAATGCTCAGATTTATACCTATTTTTGTTCCACACTGTGGATATCCCCTAACCTTTTAAATTTGATTGCTTAGTTTTCCTCTAAAAATTTCATTTTTGCAGCAATTATTAAAGGATTACAACTTTCCTTCTCCAGTTTGGATTAAATTTTTCTCCTCAATATTTTATTCCATACCTGCAAGCCTCTCTTAATACTTTTTATGACTCTATAACATGCAATTGATAGTCTCTCTGTCTTCCCTACTACAGAGCAGGTACAATATCTAATTAATAAATCCTGGCCCATGTAAATGTTTTGAGTTTGGGGAAGAAGTTGAGTGGTTGGATAGATATGGGCATGCGTTTGTATATAAATGCGTGGATAATTGATAATATGGGTTTCTTGGTAAAGACTTATACATCTATTTCCCATTGAAACATAATGCCAATAGAATAAAAAAAAATGCCATTCTAGAATGAGACACAAACATTTGGCAGATCTCAGACTATTAACATTAAAAACAATTTCCAAGGTCCTCTCTAGTTCCTACTAAAACAATCCAGACTTAAAAATTTCGGTATAAATCACAACACAGTCTAGACCTAAGGAGCAACGCATACAACCTGAGATGAAAATTCTTAATTTCCCCTTGGAAAGACTGGCATCAGGCCACTGTGGGTGTTTAATAAATGCTTCTTTATTTAATAATAGAAACAGATATTTTTTTAAAATTATGAAAAGAGAGAGTGGGTAGGAGAGGGACAGTGGAGAGAGGGACATTTTTTAATAATGTGCCATAGATAGAATACCTTACTTGTATAACACAAATAGCTGATAATGTTAGTATATGTTGACATAACACCATGTCTACTTACCTGGTGAAAAAAAAGACCCAGTAAACATATTTCCACTATTACTGGCTCCTTAAAAGAATGTTTCCCTCATTGATATTATGTGGTTAGTACTTTGCACAGCTGCTCCAGTTCTACCAACCACTCTTGGTCACTACTTGATGACTCAGTGACCTTATTCCCCAAGTCATTCGCCATGGGAGCTCCACTATTAATTCTCATGGCATTAAGAGAAGAAAAAATTGTAGAAATTTTGTTTAAAAAGTAAATTGAGATCAAAATAATTATGCTAGCAAAATATAACAATAAAATACCTTCAAGGAAAATCTTCGTCTCCTGACATTTTAATGCCTATTTATAAATTTCATCATTTAGACCAATTCCAGCAAGAAGGAATAGCTGATAACAAATTCATTAGGAAGAACCATTTAAAATTTCGTTGGAAGCATATTCATGCAGTATCCTTAGAAGCACTATACCTATATTTTACTTCATTTATACAATAATCATTCTCACGTTAAAGATAATATTAAATAAATTCTATAGCAGACATTGATTATGAATTATCTTATTTTTTATTGTTTGGATTATTAGAGAGCAAAATAAAACTTCAGTTTTTGAGTATCTAGAAGGGAAAGACAGCAAATATTCAATATGAGTAGTCAATAAACATAAGTAAGCATATTCTTAAGTGAGAAGTTCATCAATGCAGTGAGGAAAATAGAATAAAATAAGAATGATAGTAGTATATCAGATCTAATCAACTGTAGTATTCATTGGAGTGGTCAGAATAGGAAAGGTATCTTTCATAAGTCTGAATTTACATGAAGGTTTGAAGGAAAATGAGATTCACACAAATGATAATTATGTCCCAGTTAAAGGACAAATACTGCAAAATCCATAATGTAAAAAGAATAACTAAAATGTTCTAGGAACAGCAAAGAACTAAAGGCGAATAGAATGAAGCATAAAGTAGTAAGAAATTGGTCAAAGGAATAAGAAGGACCAGTTCATGTATGGCCTTATAGACATACTAGAGCTTCACTTTGAATGAATTTGTTATAGGTAACCTCAATCAACATAAATTTCACTATGCACTCATCATATTTTCTCCTTGATATTTACTGAATGAGCAGAACAAAAGTCAATGGCTTTCCTAGGTCTGTCACTTAACAGCTTTGTGATTGGGACAAGTTTGAAACAAGTTATTCATACTTAACTAAAAATAAAAATAGCTTATATGATAAATTAAATGTGAATAAAAATACTATGAACATTAGCTACTATTTTTCTAAAATTCCACTTGCTTTCCATCTGTATATACAGAAGGAAGATCTTAGATCTCAAGGCCTCCCTGAGATGCAAATACAAATTATTCCCTTTAACTCTCTCACAATACTGTATAATTTTTCCTCTCTAGAAGTTCTCTATAGCTTTCAGCTTTTTTTGTTTCTCTTTTTGTTTTTTGTTTATAGGTATTGGTTTGACATCTGCTTCCTCCTCAGATTCTAAGTTCTAGTCTATCATTTACTCCAGTTAGTATTACAAGTGTTAAGACCACTGTCTTGGACACTGTGGGCATATACCAAACTCTTTGGTCTCCTCAGTGACCTCAAAATAAACATTTTTATTGTCTTTCCTTCCTTCTCTGTCTCATCCCCTCATCTCTCTCACTACTACTTTCACACATACTCTTCTCACTAAAAACTTGGACATAAAAATCCTTAACTCATGCTCCTCTTTAGGAGAAGTAAACTTAAAATAAGATAGGGGCCCAGTAGTGAGAATTCCAAAATAAAGTGTTTTTTTGGAAACAGGAGAAAGACAGGAAAGAGATATAGGAGACCTATAGGAGACCTATAGAAACAACTATAGTGCGTTGGCTGTGTAGCAGAGGCAAAGAAAGTCATTGTTACAGGTACTTGGACTCAAAAGAAGGCAAGGAAGTTTAGAGTGCACATGAGATGTGATATATAAACTAAATCTGGTACCCTATTGTTTTATTATTTTAAAGATTATGCATTCCTTCATTTATATATACTAATTTAGTTGTAATGTGATCAGAAATATATTAAAAAACCAATACATCAACACTAGTCAATAAAAGGAATCTCATTTTAAAATGAATTATTATTGACTTTTCATGGGTATTTTTATGTTTCATGTAAATAGCAATTAACACAACTTCCGTTTGCACTACAGCATGATCAACACAAGTAGTCTAATTTCTATACATCATCATACAACCCCCTTTACCCATTTTAACCACCCCCATGTCTTTCCCTCTAGTAACAACTACCCTATTTTCTGTATTTAAGAATTTATTTTTGTTTTGCTCTAATTGTTCATTTTGTATTTTAGTATTTTAGTATTCCACATGAGTAAAATCATATAATTGTCTTTCTTCAATAACTCATTTGATTTCCTGTAATGTCCTCAAAGTCCATAGTCCATTCATATTATTGCAAATGGCAACAGTTCATTACTTTGCATAGCTTAGCACTATTCCATACATATATATATGTGTGTGTGTATATATACATATACATATATATATATATATATATATATATATATAACATCTTCTTTTTCCATTTATCTACCAGTGGACTTTAGGTTATTTCTCTTAACTATAGTAAATACGGAAAAAAAAATCATAGAGGTTCATATATCATTTGGAACTAGCGATTTTGTATTCTTCAGATAAATATACAGAAGTGGAATAACTGAATCATTTTGTATTTCCCTTGTCAAGGTTGTGAACAATCTCCACACATTTTTCCATAGTAGCTACACCAGTTTACACTACCAACAACAATATACAAGGGTTTTCTTTTCTCTGCATCATCACCAACATTTGTTGTTCCTTGTCATATCGATAATAGCTATTCTGACAGATACAGGGTGCTCTCTCATTGTGATTTTGATTAGCTAATTATCAGTGATAATGAACATATTTTCAAATGACTGTTGACCATCTGCATACCTTCTTTGGAGAAATGTCTATTCAGAGCATCTTCCTGTTTGACAAGTTTATTTCCTTTCTTTTGTTGAACTTTTGCATGAGTTCTGTATTTTGGATATTAGCCTCTTGTCAGATGTATGCTTTGGAAATATTCTTTTCTATTTGGTAGGTTGCTTTTTCATTTTAATGATTTTTTTCTTTTGCTATGCAGAAGTTTTTTAGTTTAAAGTAATGCTACTGTTTATTTTTACTTACTTTTCTCTTGTCTGTGGTGCCAAATCAGCAAAGACACCTATAAACCCAGTCAAGGAGTTTACCACCTTTGTTTTCATCAATGTATTTTGTAGTTTCAGCTATTACATTAAAGTCTTTAATATTTTTAATTAACTTTCTGTGTTTTAGTGATGCAGTTTCATTCTTTTACATGCAGTTCCTCAATTTTCTCAATAACACTTATTGAAGAAAAATTATTTTTTTATTGTACATTCTTGACTTCTTTAGCATAGATTAATTGTGCATATGTGTGAGTTCATTTCTGTGCTTACATTGGTCTTTATTTCTATTTTTATTCAAATCCAAACTCTTTTAAATACTGTAAATTTGAAGTATATTTTGAAGTCAGGGAGAATGATATTTTCATTTCTTTTTTTTTTTCCCAGGATTTATTTGTCTATTTAGTGTCTTTTTAGGTTCCTTATAAAGAAAATCGTTCTTATTCTATTTATGTGAAAAACATTTCTGATGTTTTGATAGGAATTTCATTAACTCTTTGTATGCTGAACCAACTTTCAATATGAGATAAATCCTATTATTTCAACCTTGCAATATGGGATAAATCCTAACATTTCATAGTGTATGATCCCTTAAATGTATTGTTGATTCTGGCTTATTAACATTTGCTGTGAATTTTTGCATCTATGTTCATCAGGGATATTAGCCTGTAGTTTGCCCTGGTCTGTGTGATGCCTTTGTATTGTTTTGATGTCTGGGTAATGCTAACCTCATAAAGTGTTCTGTTCTCTTCAACATTATGAGTTTGAAAATGATAGGCATTCAATCTTTGAATGTTCAACAGAATTTACCAATGAAGTTATCTAGTCTTACACTTTGGTTTTTGACAGGTTTTGATTACTGTTTCAATCTCCTTACTAGTGCTAAGTTTTATATTTTCTATTACTTCATAATTCAATCTTGAAAGTTTTAAAATTCTAAGATTTTATCCATTTCTGTAGGTTTCCCACCTTATTGGCACATGTATGGTCACAGCAGTGTCTTCCGAGACACTGTGTTTCTATGGTATCCATTGTAATGTCCCCTCTTTATCTCTAATTTTATTTACTTGAGTCTTTCTCTTTTACTGACTAAGTTTAACTAAACATATATCATTGTGTTTATATTTTCAAAGTTTAACTCTATTTCATTGATCTTTACTTCTGTCTTTTTGGTCTCTATTTGGTTTTATTTTTAATCTGTTTTTTATTATTTTCTACCTTCTACTGACTTTGAACTTTGTTCTCTTTTTCAGTTCCTTTTGATGTATGGTTAGATGGTTTATTTCATTATTTTTTGCTTGAATCTTGAGATAAGCCCATACTGTCTTCCTTAATATCACTGTTGCTGAATCCCAAAGATCTTGGTATTTTATATTTTCCTTTTTCTTGGTCTTCAGGTATTTTTTAATTTATCCTTTTATTTCTTTGTTGTCCCAATGGTTTTCAGCAGCATGCTGCTTTATCTTCACATACTTCAATTTTTCCACCTTTTGTCCTACATTGACATCTAACTTCATACTATTGTTTCATAAAAGATATTTGATACATTCACAATCCTCATAAGTTTATTGAAACTTTTTTGTGCCCCAACATAGGATCTATCCTTAAGAATGTTCACTGCAGCTACCCTGGTTAAGTAGCAGTTAACTCAATTGTCTCCAAATGAGCACAAGGCCACATACCAGTTTTCAGTCCCAGGGCCGGAGGAAACAACCAATGTGAGCAACTAAGCAAAAATTGAATCATAATGCTTTTTTCTCCTATCTCCTCTTGCCTGTCTGACTACTCATCTCATTCCTACCTGCACCTTCCCTCTAAAAATATAAAAATAAAAAATTAGTTCAATGTTCCCTTGAGAATATATAATGTTACTTTAGTGTAGAATGCTCTCCATATATCTATCAAGTACATCTGTCTAATGTCTCATTTTAAACTAATGCTTCCCTCTTAATTCTCTGTGTGAAAGAGCCATCCATTAATGTAAGTGAGGTAGCAAAGTGCCTTACCTGACTGCACTCTTAACCTCTCTGTTATACTAAGTTGCATATTGAAACTACTTCAGAGAGATGAGCAAGCAAGATTATGATGGAAGATGTCATCTGCTTTTTTCCTAAAAGAAGCAACTAACATTTCTCCACTAAAAGACATAAGGGAGAGACAGCCACAGCATGGTGGTGAAGTTGAGACATGACAACAACTGAGAGCAAATGAGAATGCATTGGAAAGGATGCCTGAGGAGATCTTAACATTAGCGGGAGATAAAAGTGTTAGAAAAATAAAACAAAAATAAATAAAATCTCAAATAAATGAGAAGTTACAATAGATATTACAGAAATATAAAAGATCATAAAATAGCATTATAAATATCTATATGATAACAATTGGCTATTGTCAAAGAAATACTCAAATGCTTAGAAACATACATCACTTCAAGAATAAATCAGGAAAAAATAGGAAATCTGAACAGACTTATCAAGAGTATTAACATTTAAAAAATAATCAAAATTTCCCAAAAAGCTAAACCAGGGCCAGGTGTTTTCACTAGTAAATTTTACCAGACTTTCAAATAAGAACAAATACTATTCCTTCTAATAATTTCAAAGAAATAAACTGGAAGGTAGGCTTCTAAATGTTTTTAAGAACCAACATTATCCTGATGGCGAAGTCAGGCAAAGACATTACTAATAAAGAAAACTGCAGTCCAATATCACTTCTGAATATTGCTGCAAAAATCCTTAAAAAACACAAGCCAAACTCAAAAGCTAATCAAAAGATTCATGCACGACGATCAAACAGGATTTATTCCAGGATACAAGAATGGTTTTGATACTTCACATCAACAAAGTAAAGTGAATACTGTATGATTATCTCAATAGAAACATAAAAAGCATTCAATAAGATTCAAAACACTTTTATGTTAAACACCTTCTAAAAATATATCACCTCAACAATAATCAAAGTCATATCTTACAACAGCACAAACAACATTATATTTGATGGAGGAAAAAATGCAAGTTTTTCCTCTAAGATCAGAAACAAAGTAAGAATGTTCACTCTCCCACTAGTCCACTATTATTCAACATAGTGATGGAAGTTCTCAGCAGTGCAATTTTAGACAAGAAAAAGACATTAAAGGCAGCCAAGTTGAAAAGGAAGAAGTGAAACCAAGAACTCATTTTTAAAATAATAAAGAAACTTGGAGATATACAACATCTCCAAGGCTAAACCAGGAAGAAATAGAAGTCATGAATAGATTAATAACAAGCATGGAAATTAAAACAGTAATTAAAAATCTTCCCAAAAACAAAAGCCCTGGACCAGATGGTGTCACTGGTGAACTCTACCAAACATTCAAAGAAG
>RJWH01004612.1:12750-101521 GCA_004363575.1 Solenodon paradoxus | reverse complement strand
CTCTCTCTCTCTGTCTCTCTCTCTCTCTCTCTCTCTCTCTCTCTCTCTCTCTCTCTCTCTCTCTCTCTCTCTCTCTCTCTCTCTCTCTCTCTCTCTCTCTCTCTCTCTCTCTCTCTCTCTCTCTCTCTCTCTCTCTCTCTCTCTCTCTCTCTCTCTCTCTCTCTCTCTCTCTCTCTCTCTCTCTCTCTCTCTCTCTCTCATCCCGAGGAGGGAGAAAAGAAGAGGGTTTTTTCCAAACACTAGTTTCGATGCCAAATCCCCAAGTCAGTGATCTTGACAGTCCTTCCATCTCCAAATTCCCTCGCTCTCATAGCAAAGTACATGCTTGCTGGTTTCGAGCTGTGGAACACATGTGTAGTGTAGAAAATTCAGAAAACACAGAGGAGAACATTTAAGTCACCTGTAATTCCATCACCTAGGAAGAATCACTGGTGAGTCTCTGATGTCTTTCTTCCCATTCTCGGGGTTTTGTTCGTTTGGGGGGTTCTGTTTTGTTTTTGTTTTATGAAATCAGAATCACACCGAACATTCCGGTTTGGGGTTTGGTTTTGTTTTTCTGAGCCTGTACGTACATGGCGTATGAACATTTCTTAAATACGCTTCCACAAGGTGATTTTTCATAGTTGTTTGGTAGTGTTGGATCCTAATTGGCTTTTCCAGTCCCTCACTATTGGAAATTTTGGCCATCGACCTCGTTTCCAATTCTTTTCATGATTATAAATAACCCTAATGAATATCCTTGTCCATAAATAATCATGCACTTTCCTTAACTCAGAACTGTTGAGTCAAAGAGCGGCCGTACTTTTCAAAGCTGGTGATAATCACTGCCGAATGGCCCCCTCCCCAAAGGCTGGCGAATTTGCTCCCCTGGCAGTGGGTGAATCCATCTCTTCATCTACTCTCCTATCTCTCTCTCTCCTTTCTCTCTCTCTCTGTCTCTCTCTTTTAACCCCTGTTAATTTAATGGATGAAAGAGTCTGTGATTCTAGTAATGAATCCTTATTAGAACTGTGCTGGCCACAAGCAGGGCTGTTTCAAGGTTTGTATGGCCTTGTTCAGACCCACAAACTCCGGCAGAGATGAGAAGAAGGGCAGACTCCCAGGAGCCAGGAGCTAGAGCGGAGAGCACAGCCTTTTTACAGGTTCTTGGAAGCTTCCAGAACCTCTCCTAGATCCTGGGCTTCTGCTCAACCATGGGGGTAGCGAGACAGGGTCTATCTCTGTCTTTCAGCCTCCACAGAGATGAGCTCCCTGCTTCCCCCACCTCTCCACCCACACCTTCCAGAAACCTCTCTCGACAGAGGAGCCTTAGGGATTTCTATACCATAAATACTACCTGTTTTCGAGCTCAGGAGCCACACGTTGAACCTGCTTTCGTTTTCTCTGCCCGAGCTCTCCTTCAGTGCCAGCCAAGGGGCGGGTTGTTTGACTCCCAATTCAACCGCCTCCTTTTCTAGTCTGTTCTAATTAATTTACTTTTGGGGTATTTCTGTTTACCCCTGGTAACTGGAAGAATGGCAGGTGACTGATTTTTTTCCTCACCCCAGGATCTCTGAGCTTTCTGGCCCCTCTGGCTTTCATACCCCCTGAACCATGTAATTTCTTGCTTAAAAAATAGCTTTATGTTTCTGAGGTGGGGCGAGGGGAATGAATTCACATTTGATGCAACAGTTCAGGAAACAGAGAGACATGCACACATAATGCAAAAAATACTCGAAAACTCTCAATCTGAGAACCATGTCTGGGGTAGGAGCTGGATTTTAGAATGAAGAGAAGGGATTTACATGAAGCTCACCAGGTACATCTTTGTGAGCCCACCCAGCCATCGGCCGGGGGGACTGGACATTGCGTGTGGGTAGGAGTGTTTGTCATACCGAGTGGTGAGGCCTGTGTCTGATTTTATCAGTATGGGAGCGTGAGTATGTACATACCTGTATGGGGTGACATGGCCCTGTCAAGGAGGGTTTTAGCCCTTGTGGGGACGGCTGTGCCCTATTTGCTCACTGGGAGATTGTGGTCATGCTGTCGGCAGACACCTGAATCCAGAAAAGTACATCCAGTGAGGGGCAGGGCTGACTGCTGACATCACCTCTTACCCAAAGATCCATGGGCGACACCTAAGCCCTCCCCTCCCACGCCTGCCAGGGATGGGCAGGCCTGGCACCAGGGCCCTGTTAAACAGGACCAACCGAGTGATGGACACGTCCAAGGGACCACCTGTCCTCAGAGCCAAAGCCACACTCTGGCAGCCCTGTGGTTCCTCCAGGGCTCAGCCCCCGGCCCTTCCTCCTTCCTCCCAACCTCTCCCAGAGTGGAAATCAGCGCAGAGCTCTGGGGACAGAGCCCACCAGACCAGTCATGGCTGTGCTATTTCTGTCTGGGGTAGCCATCCGCCTGAGTTGGGAGGCCAGGCCCCAGGCAAAAGGAGCCTGCCGTGAGCCCCCGGAAGTGGCCATGTTCCTCCCGACGGGCACCTGTGCAGGTGCTGGCCACCACCCATGGCACGATGTCTCACAGAGGGCGGGGCTGGCCTGGGAGGCAGGAAAGAGCTGTTTTGCTGATGAGATGCCCTCGTGTCACACAGACAGGAGTGCCAGGTGGGGAAGGGGGAGGGCCATCCTCTGAGCCAAGCTGGCCCGGATGTGAGTGACGTGACGGCCCTGCCCGCCTCTCCAGCCTCACCTCTCAACACTCTCTGTCATGCATTCAACACACCCTCCAATCCAGCTACGGGAGAGTTACTCTGCTGAGACTCACTTCCAGGCCTTCGTCCAGGCTTTTTCATCTGCCCCGAAGGCCTTTTCGCCCCGTCTTTACTTGTCCTCCTCCCACTTACCCATTAGGACCAAAGCAGGTATCACCTCCTCCAGGGAGCCTTCCTGGATGGCCCCATCCAGAAATGGGTTAGACACCATCTGGGCTCCCACGGCCCCCTTGCTTCCTGTGTCACGGCACTTATCACGCTCTATGATAATGATCTTCTCTCAGTAGACTGTGTGAGATCTATTTTTACATAATTAATGTATTGGAATATGAATTTCTGAATTAGGTCATGTCGGTTCAAATCCCAGCTTTTGCTTTAAGAGTCACATGACCTTGGGGCCAGTGCCTGACCTCTCTGCCTCAGTGTCCCCATCTTTAAAATGTCAGCAAAACACCCCTCTGTTGTTATTGTCTTGCAGACCGCTTAGAACATGTCAGGTGGGTGAGCAGAGTCTCTGTGTGCTGTGCAGGTGCGTGTGGGTGCGGGGCGCATGGTGTGGGGAGCGGGTCCGAGGAGGCAGGTCTCGTGTCCATTCCAAAGGGCAATGGGCTAGTTATTTATGGTCAGGGCTTTAAAAAAAAAAAAGACAGACCAGTGTTCAGTAATGACAAAGTAATTACATTTTTATTATTTTTTCAATAGGATTCAGAGGGAGTGTGGGTCTTGACCGCGACCAGAACATTTAGCCTGGCTTTGAGAATATCCTGATGCTTTGAGCTACCCCCATCCCATGTCTGACCAAGAAGAGGTCTGGAGAGGCCTGAGCTGTCCAGCGTGAAAGGGGAAGGGGTCGGGACAAGGCGGAGAGGGGCTGCCCAGATACAAAGTAGGGGCTCCAGAGAGAGAGCTCTTGCAGGTCCTGCCTGCGTCGTCGACATGAAAGTGGACCCAGAGTCAGAACATACAACAGAGAGCATTTGAGTGGGAAATCGAGGCCCATAAGGAGGAAGCCACGTGCTCGCCCACGAATGGGAGCAGCGCCCAGGTCGTCAGACCTCAGGCCAGTGCTCCTGCCATTGCGCGACTCACTTGAAAGGGAGGGTCTGCCTGGTCCTAGAACTTTGCCTCAAAGGGCACACTGACCTTCCCGGCTACAAGATGATCTTTTTGAGGGAAGGTCTTTTAGTGCACTGTAGGAGATAATTCAAGACACCAGGCCCTGTGATGCTGTCTGGAGTACGCTGTAACTAGCTATCCAGTGATAGCTGGTGGCCAGTGAGGAGTCAAGTCAACTTTAGCTTCTCATTCAGTCATTTCTCCATTGATCCATCTAGCCATTCATTCCTCCAATTCTCCATCCATCCAGTTATCCACCCACCCAAACTTCTGCCATCCATCTAGCCACTCTGCATTCATCCATACATCTGTCTATCCACTCCATCCATCTAACCATCCATCCACCCATCCATTCATTCAATTAATCATTCAACTTCTGTCCATTCATCCAATCTTCCATCTTTTTTTTAATCAGTCCATCCAGTTAGCCAGCCAGTCATTCAGATAACCAATTACTCATCCATCCATCCATCCACCTGTCCATATATCCATACATCTACTCACCATCTATAAATGCAACAAACATTTGCTGGGCGCCTCCGTGAGCCTGATATACTTCTAGAACTGAAGGTCCTGGGGGTGCCAGATACACAAAACCAAACACAGGGGAACAGCCTGTGCAGACAGCCGTGGCAGAGGAGACTTCTCAAAGACACTTAGTGACAAGTACAGGTAGATGAAGGGTGCAGGTCCCTAATGGGGGCAAGCGCCTTGAGTTCCAGGCCCAGCTCTCTCACTAGCATGTGGAGTGGGGCCAGTCTTGGATATGCCCCCTTTAATTCTTTCTCTGCTATGCTTTTTCCCACTGTCAGTGAGATGCTTAGTGTGGCTCCAAGGGGGCAGGAGAGTAGAGTCCTTTCGGTTTTCAGCGCAAGTATGAGGACCAGAAGATTCTGGAAGAGTAAGGAAAAGGAAATGAAGAGTGGGGCGTCTTCCCCAGCTTCACCCCACTTTCTGAATCTTCAAACCATTGCTCTGCTTTTCCCTAACCTGTCTGTGTGTCCCCAGAGCTGGGGTCTCTGATTCCAGGTAAATGACAAGGACCCTGTCCCTTTGTCCTCCCTTCCCCACCTCCAACCCCTGCTTCCCGCAGCTGTGATAACCCACACGCAGCGCTCTGCCCTCTGGAATTTATTTTAAGGTCTTGGCTTGTTTATTTATTTTATTTAGAGATTTCTCGGTGCTTTGTGGGGAGGAAAATTCGAATGGGGTGATTATGAAATACTATTTCACCTCGCTGTTCATTCACAACAAACAAAGAGAAATGATTGGTGATTAAAAATGCATTCTCTCTGCTTGTTTTCTTTTGTTTTACCATTATGGAAATATTATAAATACTGAATACTAATCTGGACCTGCGGGGACCTCACAGACCTTCCAGAAACTAAGACTCCTTCTCTTCCCTGGGGGCAGACTCAGGCTGTCCTCCAGGGCACCAAGCGAGGGCTCAAATCCTCCCACGAGGGCCCCCAGTCCAGGAGGTCTCATCACCTAGTCCTCGCTGGACGGGGATAGAAGTCTCCCCATTTCCTTGTCCTGGTTCCCTGATGGGGCAGAACCAGTCAGGAGAAGTTATGAATACTGAGAGTACCTGATTCATCCAAAAGTCACCATTGACTTTTCTGCCAGAGTCAGGTGCCTGAGCCCACAGCCTGTCACCATTTCCTGGCTGTGTGCCCTTGGGTACATTGCTTGACCTCTCTGAGCTTGTGTTTCTCCCCCTGCAAGAGAGAAGTGAGAAGGGTACCTGATAGGGTTGCTTTGAGGATTAAATGGGCTCATAACATCTTTTCACAGAGCTGAGCAAACAGAAGCGATCTATAAACGTTAGCTCTGATATTGATGAAGACCCCTTTTCTATGCTGCTTCCGGGTCTCAGTTTCTCCCTCCGCAAGGTGAAAGAGATGCTGGCTTCCCTCTAACCCTCCCCTGCTAGTTTCCGTGGGTGAGGCACCTGCCTCCTAGATGGGGGACAGTCGGGGGACCCCCACCCACCTTGACTCTCTTTGAGACCTTGGCTTCTGCCCAGGAAGGCAGAAGTGTCTGCTCCGAATCAGAGCCTGCTTTTCCTGGTCTCTTTCTGAGTCATAAACCCGGCACTTTCCCATTTATTTCAATCACAAACAAATAAATACGAGTCAAAGGGCCTGATCCAATTCCAAATGTTACACCAAGTCCAACAGCGAGTCCCGTGGCATCCGGGTTCCTTTTATCTTTCACTTTATTTAACCAAATTAACTGCTCTCCGTGTCCCCTGCGTGTGAGTGTCTCTTTCTGTCATATAAAATACAATCACGCTTGCTTGCTACATGTTTCAGATACTTTATCATTAACATCAATTCCAGCCAAATTAGGAGTTTCTCCCAACATAATTGCTCTTCCCATTACCCAGCACTTTATTTTTTCAAAGCACTTTCCGACCATTAATTAGTTAACCCTTAGAGCGCCCCAGAGCCAACGCTCAATGTCACCCCCTGTCTCCCCTCTGGGGAGGGGGAGGCGGGGAGGGGTCAGGTGGTTTGTTGGAAGTCACCCTGAGTGTGGGGGCTGGGGGGCTAGGGTGGAACCTTGGAAATCCTCCCTCCAGTCTCAGTGCCTCTGTCTGGCTTGGGACCAGGTCTGGGCTGCCATAGACATTAATCCAATTTGAGCTCGTGGCGCTGGGGGGTCCCCAATACCTTTGCGTCCCCTCAGTCCTGCTTCTGTGGCTCTCCGAAGGAAGCTGGGAACCAAATAAAAGGGTGGCTGGGCGGTGACACATCATCTCTTTTGCTGTGATGAGCAAGGAGAGAAGGAGGAGAAAAGACACCCATCAGACAAAGGGACAGCAGGTGTCCTGTCCGTGACCCAAGCTAGCAGACACTCATCGCATGCCTTAAAGGTGCCAAGGAACAGACTAAGGCCCGGAACACACAGGAAGGGCACCATGGTTATGGGTGCTCAAGATCTGGGGGCTGTCTGGGCACCCATTCCAGAAACGGCTGTGGCCATCGACCGGGCCCGGCCCCCTCCACCCATCTGCCAGCACGCTTCTTTCCTGGCGAGGTGTCGCCGCAGTCAGGTGGGTCCCAAATGAGGTGAGCAACTGAAAACTTTGCGGCAGACATCCTGGAAGATTCGGGGGAGCATCTGGGGAAAACAGAGTGATTTATTTCTTGGACAGGGTTCTGGCTTGTCAAGATGAGCTCTGCGAGGGAAGCACTGTCGAACCACCAATATTTTACATTTACAGCCTTTCCATAGTCCTAACTTCTTTAATGATTTTTTTTTTTTCTCTTAAAATACATGAGCTGGCTACCACAGAGACATTGCCAGGAACCTTCGGAGAGGTTTTCCAAGCTGCTCGTTAACTTGGGACCAGTCTGTGGCTCTTTTTCGGTGGTCAGCCGTCCTCCTGCCTTGGCAGGTGCTGGAGGCTGCTCCACGCGGGTGCAAACAGCCTGGCAGTTAGAGGCCCAGTTACCAGCCTGGGAAGATTCCCCTGCCCTCCAGCACTTTTCCCACGTGGCGATGCTGTCTGTGCGAGCCTTTCAACCCGAGGAACAGACTCCTGGGGCAGAGAGCCATACTGGCTGTTTGTTCTCTGCCATCACACGCCCTGGGGTCTGCATCCCAGCTCTGCCACTTACCAGTAGCTTGACCTTGGGCCAGGTAACCTCACGGAGCCTCTGTGTTTCCATCTGTCCAACGGCTCTGGAGAGGCCGGGGAAGCGGAAGGAGGAAAGGTCTCAGCACGGGGCCAGCCCTCTAGCAAGGACTTGTTGCACACGTCGTGTGGTGGAGAGTGGATGGCGGCGACTTTCCTTCTTCCAGCCTGCTGCCTTCTTCATTCCGTCTCTAGCCCATTGCTTACAGGCTCTGGGTGTGAATACCTGACGACGCTCTAGTTCCCAAGCTCTTCATTTCACAGGGAGAATCGGCCCCTACAGCGGGCAGAGCTCAGGAGGCCCCCTGGTCCCAGACCTGCGTCCTGAATGCACCACCTTCCTCCGTGTCCTCCTGCTCCGAGTCCACCCACTTCTACCATCAGCACCACCAGGACAGGACAAGGTCCAGGCCGCCAGGCTCGCGTCCCTCCGGCCTACCTGAGGCCGTGGCTGCTCGCTAGATACCACCGATTCCCAGGTGATCTTCTGAACTGGGATCTCTCTTCTAGGATAACTTAAGTTTCTGGGGCTCTGTGCCGCAAAGGGTCAAACGGACAAAAGTCACGGACGCATCCAAGACAAACTCAGAGCGAGGACCACAGAAGGTGAGACTGAATTGAAGTCTCGACCTGTAAAGGTGTCATAGGCCCATTCGCCAGTCTTGGTTCCTACAAAGCATCTCCAGCGTCTGATGACACGTTATCCACTTACAAAACCCTCACCTGGAGACGCCATCCCCTCAGGGCTGTTTCGTTGCTCTTTTCATTTCACAGGAGACAGTTGAAACTCAGAGAAGGTGTGTGGTTTTCTTCAGGTCACGGAGCAGAGCCAAATGGCCAGCTGAAGAACCTCAGATTGAATTTCCAGCACCTTCCTCCACAGCCCTCCCAAACTTACATAGACCCCAACTCGCCACCCCTTGATGATCACTTTTCTTTACTCAGGAGTGTCCGGGGGCCTTCTCGGAAACACTTGAAGGACCCCCTGGCAGTCTGTGGCAGCACAGACCCACTGTTGCAAGGCCTGGGCTAGAGACGCCTGCAGTGCCAGGTCCATCATAGCACAGTGGCAGCCCTTCCCATGATGGGGAGCTAGGAAGCCTAAAGCACCAGGAAAAGAAAGGTCAGATTTGCCTTTACCTCCCTGTGCCTCCCACAAGGGTGCATCGAGACCTTCACCATGTCCCTGAGTCCCAGCACTGACTCAGGGAGTTCTCCCAAGCAGTCTCAGCAGCCCTGCCCTGAGCCTGGTCTGACACTGGAGGCCGAGGATGGAGCCATCTTTCCTGGGTGTCTGGGCGTGCTGGGCTGCCTTGGGACGCCTTCCAGCCTGTCCCATAGCACCCAGCCTGGTTCTGCTGTGGCCACTGCTCCTCCTCCTCCCACCCATGGCCAGAAGTTGGAGGAGTTCAGCCTATGGGGCTAAGGGCTTTGACTTACGGCATCTCATTTAAGCCTCACAGAGTCTCACACCATCCTATTTCACAGATGGGTGGACTAAGGCTTAGAGAGCTGAAAGCTGGACTCAGTTCTGGGCCCCAGCATCCAAACTTGTGCCCAGTAGGCACATAGTACACACTTGATAAAAGTTTGTGGGGTAAAATAAAACATGATCAAGAGAGTGAAAGCTAAGAGCTCCTATTAATTGGAGGCCTAACATGTTCCAGGCAGAATTTCTATGACTAGTTTGTTTAATCTTGACTGCAATCCTATGGGTAGGTTCCACCATCATCAACTCCGCACATACAAATCAAGACCCAAGGAGGTGAATGACTGGGAGGCACACAGGGAACAGGATCAGGAGTTGAACCCAGTGGTCTGTCTATAGAGTCTGCGTGCTGTTTACACCTCTATCCCACATGGGTTTGTGAATGGGGTAGACAGGGTGAGGGCTCAAGGGTCCAAGGGTCTCTTTCTGCCTCTGCAGGCAGCTGGCGTTCCTGCCCGCTCCCAGCTCGGGGAGCTCTTCCTGTCAGTCCTGACCGCTCTCCCCACCGCATTCCCACCGTTACCTACACAGGGAATTAAGACTCAAATCCTCGTTTGACACGATGCAGGAGGATGCTAAGTACTTAAGCGCTAATTAATTAGTGATCGGTACCCGCCACCACCAGCCGCTGGAGGGAACCTCAAAAAGACCCCCAGAGCGCTGGCCTCCCTACCAGGGGGCCCAGGCACCAGCCAAGCGCAGAGACAGGGAGGAGGGGACAGCATGGACAGCCCTAGGCCCAGCCTCAGGTGACGAGTGGGTCCAGACTAGCTCTGACCCTGCCTGCCAGTCCTCAAAAAGCTGGGTGGGGGGCGGCTAGAGCTCATGCCCAGGCTCTGCACACTTCCACCACAATGAGCAAGCCTGGGTCTGACTGTCTTTGCCACAGGGTCTCAGGAAGGGTAGTGTCCAGGGGCAGTGCTGACCACCCCCAGCGTGTAAAGGGGGCAGTTTGGGAGGACTCTGTGAACAACACGGAGGCCTCTTAGTCCCCCCCGCCTGTTGGGGCTGTGCCACTGGGTACAGAACCACCCCAAGAAGCAGTAGCTTCCTATTGGGCTCTTGCTCTCCTGACCTTGATCCTACCATCCATGGCTGGCCAAGATCAATCCCCACTTGGGCAGATGGTCATAGAAAGCCAGGACTTTGGAATCAGACTGATTCCTAACTGCAAAACCTCATGTAAGTCAGCCTCTGAGCCTCAGTTTCCTCAGCTGTAAAATGGGTCTAACAGTTCTCCACAGGGCTGTTGTGGGGAGAAGTGGTACAGGCAAGCACTGTGGGGTGCCTGGCACATAGTAACCACTCAGTAAAGAGTGGTAGTAGGTTGACGCCATCATCATCGTCATCAGGGTCTTCCCACTAGTTGCCCACATCTCTGAGCTCTGTGGGGTCAACTGTCATCCTGGTTGACTCCAGACTCTCCTACTGAAAGTCCTCTGTCACCAGAAGGCCCACAGTTCAGAGCAAACGTGGCAGTTGGTCCAACTCCCTGTTGCCCGTAAGAGGACAGGAGGGGAGAGCAGACACTGCTGAGACCTTCTCTCCAGAATGCCACCTCCTGGAGGTGGGCAGACTTGAGAAGGGCTGAGGGGTATGGGAGTCCTGCATACAGAATTCGTGGGCAGCAGAGCCTGGAGCTCAGATAAGGTCCCAACCAGCGTCAGCTACGGCCCGCCTTCTGCAATATTTGCTTAACAATCAGCCAGAAACGCATTGTTCGGGACAAAAATGAAAAACATTAGGCTGGGGTTTGTTGTTTTTTCTTCGCTATCCAAATTCCTCTGGGCCCTTGGGAGGAGAGACGTCTCAGGCTGCCACCTCAAGGGCAGGCAAGGCAGGAGTTGGGACAACCAAGTTCTGTCCCCAACTCTACCTGCCTGCCCCACCCAGTGGGGGTCTGGGCCTCAGCTTCCCAGGTGCTCCAAAGGGGAAACTTTGGGATGGAAGTTGAAGAAGAAGGTGAGTGTTTGATTAAGCTAAAATAGCTCTCACTCCAGGTGCTGTGATTAAAGCCTCTCCAAGGCCAGGAAGGCAGGCTTGTCCCCATTTTACAGATGAGGAAACTGAGGCTCAGGGCACTCACACCTGAGTCAACAAGTGGAAGGAGGTGAAAAGGAATCACTCTCTGGCATTTCCGGGGAGCCTGATGCTCCAGAAAGGCCAGGCCTTCTCTTGAAATGTGTTTGCTCATTAAACACCTTTATCGAGGGCTGAGGGTATGGCCATTGAGAGATGGGGTCTTAGCCCCTCCTCCAGAACTCTTGGGCCCTCAGGGAGTATGACTACCCTGCATGCCCATCACCCAGCCTCCAGGTGGACAGCCCAGCCAGCCAATCTGGCCCCCATGCGCACGAGCGGGAGGGCTGGAGCCCGGCCTGGCTCACCTGCCCAGGTTGGGAGCCTGGCATGCAGAGGGGCATGGGGCAGAGGCTGAATGTGCGGGGAAGTGGGCAGACCCAGGGAAGAGGTTGGGCAGGAGCCCCTCTGTGTTCAGGACATCCTCTAGCAGCCCCATGAGGTCTCAGGCCCGTGTTCCAGGGAGCGGGGAAGGAAACTGAGGCTCACTTACGGCAGAGCTTGAACCCCGGCCTGTCTGCCTCCCGACTTGGCATGACCCAGGTCACCCACCCGATGGCTTTAAGAGACTGCTCCGGAGTCATGTCTCACAGGTTCAGATCCCGACTCTCTGTCTCCTGAAGTTCTGTGCCTCTGTTTCCTCATCTGTGAGATGGGCGGCAACAGCCCCCTGCTGGGGCTACTGTGGGCTGGATGCAGAGTGCCAGGAACAAAGGAGGTGCTTGACAGAGAGAGGCCACCGTGTCACTAGCCGTCACCAGAGTATGAGCTGCTTTGTGGCTCAGGCCCCTTTAGAAGCTGTGGAGCTGGCAGAGATCCCTGGGGCTGGGGGCTCCCTGGCTCGGAGTCCTTATCACACTCGAACCTGGTCCTCCGGCTGTTCCCCACTCCTTCTCTTTGGAAGGATTCATTTCATCCTCAGCCTCCAGTTCTAGAATATTCTAAATGCCTGGGATTGCCAGGACCACTCAAGATGGTGTCTGTGGCCTCCCAATCGACTCCTGCCCTCAGCGGTGCCCATCACCCTTCCCTGCTCCGCGGGGCGGGCAGCCCGCCCCAAACCTGGAGCCTGGTTTCAGGCCCCAGAGGGTTCTCAGACTCAGGCAAGTTTCTCACTAGTTCTGGGCCTCAGTGCTGCACTGGAAACTGAAAACAAGATGGAAGCTAAGATCTTCACGCCTGCTGCCTGCCCCTCCCTTGTCAGGTCTCAAAGGAGACAGCACTTCCCCGGCCAGCACCCTGACCGGGCTTCATGTCCCTCCTCCAAGCCCCCAGAGGCCCCTGTTTTTCCTGAGTGTAAGGTCCCCTGATGCCTGCCCGAGTTGCTTAGCGTTCAGGGAGGAGTGAAGCCAGCCCTCAGGTACAGGTCACTCCTGCATTCCAGCTTCCAATTCCCTCCCCATCCCACGAATGTTTACTGACAATCTACTATGAGCTGGCCACCAGAACTGAGCCTAGGGTGGCTGCATCCCTGGGGATTAGAGACCTGGGGGCCTGGGTGACACGGGTGTGTGTGGGTGGAGAATCGTGCTATTTGGAACAGCGATCCTGGGGCCCTCAGGCACTGCGCTGGCCACCGGGGCATGCAGAGCCCAAGACCAAGGTTTGCAACCCAGAGCAAGAGGGAACGATCAAAATAAATTAAAGATAAATAAAAATGCTTCCTTCTCTTCTTCCCTGTTTCCTTCAAAAATGCTTCTTGGTGTGCCCTGATGGAATAATGGTTAGGTCTGCTGCCTCTGGCTGAGCGAAGTCCACATACATCCCAAGGACCCAGGTTGGCATCCTGGGGCTGGGGAGCTCAACCAAGATGAATAAATAAATAAAATAAATAAATAAAAGTGCTTCTTTCTCCTTTCTCTTCCTGCCTGCCTACTTGCCTTCATTCCTGTCTGCATCTTTCTTTTAAAAAAGAAAAAGGAAAGAAAGCAAGAAAGAAAGCAAGAAAGAAAGAAAGAAAGAAAGAAAGAAAGAAAGAAAAAAAGCAAGCAAGCAAGCAAGCAAGCAAGCAAGCAAGCAAGCAAGCAAGCAATGTCTCTTCCTCCTCTCTTTAAAACAAGAAGAAAAGAGCTCTGGGAATGTATGTTGTGCTCTCACCCCCACAGGCCTGAGAGCACCCGAGGCTGAGACTGTGATAGCAACGTTTTAATACTCCTTTCCTTCCAGCACAGCACAGGACTTGGCACACGGTCGGGCCAGATCACTGTGAGCAGAAGGGAATGAAGGATGGAGAGGGGTCTACATTAGGCTGTGAGTTCCAGGTAGGAAGGGAGACTCATGTGGGCTGGAGCAGTCAGAGGGCTTCCTGGGGAAGGTGTCTAGAGCAGGGCCTTGAAGACTGATGGCGCAAGAGTTGGAAGGGAGTGTGTGTGTGGTGGTGGGCGGGGGGTGGTCCTTTCTAGGCATGGTGGAGGCTAAGGTACAAATGGGAGGAGTAGGATAAGGAGCTGAAAACAGGGGAGGTGGAGGAAACACCCAGACAAAATCTGGGGGCGAGGTCCTGTCTGATTTCTGGCCACCACCATGCTTGGGCCCCTGTAAGTACTGCTCTGATGGAGGTAACTAGAACCCCAGTTCTTGTCCCAGGGAAACCCATGCCCGCAAACAGAGACCAGGGTGCCTTCCCCCATCTCCAGAGCATGGGGAGTGCCCTGGGCAGGGCTTGCCCAAGCCTGGCACTCAGGCTACGCCCTCTGCCCTGGGACATCCTGTACCAAAGAGGACCTATTAAAGGGGCAAAGGTCCTCTTGGGGTGCCGGCACCCCAGCTTGGGACTGGCAGCTGGCCCAGGCCTGGACTGTAGCAGCAGCCCTCAGTCTGAGCCCCAGCACCTCAGACTTCAGGACGGAGAGGGAGGGAACACGGTCCCCGTCTCTCTCCCTTGTGGCAGGAGTCCCCAAGCTGCATGAAGACCAGGTGCTGCTTGGCAGATGCTCTGCTCCTGGTGGAGCACACACAGGAGGAAGAGCACCTAAGTCTGGCCCCTGGGGTCTAGCAGTCTTGAGCTCAAATCCTAACTCTGCCCCTTCACTAGCTGTGTGACCTGGTATCAGTGATTTGACCTCTCTGAGCTTATTTCCTCATCTCTGAAAAAAATGGAGTTCCATAGTACCTATTTTGTATGACTCATTGGGGAAGCGCTGGAAAACTCAGCACAGAGCCTAGCACTGAGTAGGTGTCGATAAATGGCTGCGCTGCTTGCTTCTGGGAGAGCACGGTGGACAGATGAGCACCATGCTGGTCTTGGGCTGGTTTGGCAGGTCTTGGCGGAAAGGAAGCAGCTCTGAGATACTTGCAGACATGGGAGGTGGCACCCTGGGGCTGGGGGTGGTGAAGGTGTAGTTGCGCCCTTGGGGGCGGGGGTGGCGCATGGAGGTGTTCTCAGGCCAACCCAGGAGGGGCTTCCGTATCGCTGAATCAGGGCGTGGGGCAATCAGCTGTTAGAAAGTGGACTCAGTTTTATTATTGCTGAATGTTATCATCCTCGATAAGAACCAGATTAAAGGGGGGTCAGGGGAAGCAAAGTGCAGTGTCAGTCTTGCTGAGCAAGCCCCGGCTGCTCTGGGGCCCTGGTGGGAAGGAGCTGAGCCCCTCCCTGGGGGGGCGCAGGGAGAGGCGGGCCCTGGGCGTGAGGAGCCAGGCACCTGCCTGGAGGAACGAGGGGCAGGGATGTGGCCAGAAAAGGGCTCCTGCACAGGGACACAGGGACACAGCCCCATCAGGTGCTCTCTGCTGCCAGCCAGCACCAGGGTCACCTGCTAAAGTGACCCAAATAAGAGAGAGAGCTGGATGTGAATCCCATTTGGCCACTTATAAGCCAGGTGACCTTGAGCAAACCTCTCCAGCCTTGGTTTCCCCATTTGTCATTGCTGCTGATGATCATACCTCCTTCAAGGCTCAGGGTGGGGATTCAGTGAGGTGCAGGGGGCAGAGTGCCTGCCACACGGAAACTCTCCTCCCTCCTCCTACCAAGTCCTTCGGAGGAGCAAACAAGGCTCTGGACACTTCCTGACCTGCCGATTTCCTGGTCCCTTGTCTTTGCTGTGCCACCATCATGGAGAACGTGGGAACTGCTGACCCTCCAGTCCCTTCTTTCTCAAGCCTCTTGACTCCTCACTGCCATGGGAGGCAGGCAAGGCTCAAGAGTCCCATTCTACAGATGGAGAAACTGATGCCTCAAGAGCAACAGGTGCTTGCCTGAGCCCAGAGTCGGAATCAGGGAATCCACCTCTCCAGCCACCTCTCCACCTCTCCAGCCACCTCCCTGCCCCTCTGGCACCTGGCAGGGTTATGGAGGTCTGGCCCAGAAGGGTCCCAGGCTGCTGGGCTATCAAGCTAGGGTGTCTGTGGGGGCTCCCAGCCCCTGGAGGGATCTCAGTGCAGGGGACAGGACTCCCCTTGCCGGGCCCCACAGCATTCTTTGCCATCAGGGAAGGCTATAAAAAGCAACACTTTTCAGCCCCAGAGTGTGACCTGTGCGACTTCACAGAATCCAGAGAAAAACAGAGATAACCTTGGGGAGGCCCGACCTTCAAGAGGGGCGGGGATAGAAAAGGGGCACCCTGGGGCTGTAGCCTGGCCTGGGTCTGGGACAGGGCACGGGAACATGGGGTAAGAGGAAAAACAGAGCTTCTTGGTGGTATTTAATAATAAATTCTTCAGCCACTGAAGAGTGGGAGCTGGCTCTCCTCCTAACTCCCAATGAGACAGAGCCTTTCATGATCCCATTTGAGAGAGCAGGGAACTGAGGCTCCGAAAAGACCAATGACATGTCCAAGGTCACATGGCTGGGAAGGAAAGTTGCTAGGCTGAGCGGCCCCGCCTCACGGAGCTCCTCAACAAGCCGGCTACGGTCGCTTATTTCAGTGCTTCTAACACTGGACTCCTCTTGCCTGGAGACCCTGGGTCGCTCTGTTACCTCTGTTTCAGAGCTGGTCTCCTCTCTCACCTCCTTATCCTTCAGATTTCAGCCGGAATGACCTCCTTCCTTGCTGACTTATTGTGCACCTACTACGTTCCAATCCCTGCTCCGGGTGTGGGCAACATAGAGGAACAGAAGTGACGAAAACCCTGTCCTAGAGGGACTTGACAGAGTGGACCATTGCATCCTGAGCTTGGGGGGACAAGGCTTTCCCTCACCCACTGCTGAGACGAAATCCAGCACCTCATACCAATAAGACAATTCCTTTCATTTCTTCTTTTTTTTGCGGGGGCGGGGGGGTGCATTCTCTTTTATTTAAACAACACAGATGCGTGATGGGATATCACACCGACTCTCCACAAGACTGAAGGAGGCCCTTCAGGTCACCCTTCCTAAGGCCTGCTCTTTGTGACACAGGCAGAGAAGATTGGAGATCTTGTGCCGCCTGTGATTGAACTGTTCTGGCCTGAAAAAAAACAGGCGTCTGTCGGAGAAGTTCCACAGGCTCAGCCCAGCGCAGAGGCTTTCAGAAGGGAAGAGAAGCCAGGAGCCCAAGTCAGGGCCCTGATCCCACCTGCTATGGTTTGCTCTGCAAACCACCACTCTCTCTGGGTCTTGTTTTCTTGTGGGTGAAACGATGGTTTGGACTCAGTCTTCTCTAAGACCCAACAGGCCAGGCCCAGGCCGCACCGTCTCCCAGACCCCCACCGGCTCTGGCCTTCCCTCTCCTTCCTGGTCCCCACCTCTCCCACCATCATCCTGCTGGGAATTTCCTCCGCCAAAGACCCAGCTGAAGGCAAAGACCCTGCTCCACCCCATCCCAGGCTCAGAGGGAAGAAAAAGGAGAGGCAGAAGGAAGGTCACATTTCTCACTTGGCCCGCTGCCTGGTTTTCATTAGGCCCACTGCCTAATTTTCCTGGGCGGCACTTGCTTTCTTGGCGAGTCTCTCCTCTTTCTTAACCATTTCAGAGGAAAGAGCTGTCACACCTCCTTCTCCTTACCACCACCTGTTTCATGGCCTAGAGTTCTTCCTGCTGTGTCACCTTAGTGCACATGGGCCCATGGCCCCTTTTCCTGGAATCCCCAGGCACTGAGAGCAGCAGCTCTGACATACCCAGACTTGATTAATAATTACACTCATTATCATCATTAGCATTTATTGAGTATTTACTATGTGCCCGGCCTTGTGAATCCAGTGACTTCCCCCAACAATCTTCTACCATAAGAGCTATGATTATCATCCCCATTTTGTAGATGAGGAAGTTGAGGCTCAGTGGTGGAGGTAAGACCCAAATCCACACCTCTAAGCACAAGGCCTTTAGGACTCAGAGGAACTCTGAGTGCCCCGCTCCCCCTCTAAGTGTTCCCCATACACACACTCCTTGTCATCTCCCCCTGTTGGTTCCAAAATGGTGCTGTCTTTAAGCCAGAATCCTAAACACAAGCTCCTTGGCGTAGGTAGTGAGTGCTGAAAGATCCAACTCATCTGAAAGATGCCCAGGCAGGACTTCGGTGTCCAAAGTTGGTTTCTGGGGACCCTAAGGACCAGTCCTCTTTCTGGGAGTAAAATAAGTTGAAGAGGAGACCAAGGGGAGAACCCAGAAAGCCAGGGTCTTCAGGGGGATCCTTCCCACAGACAGCACCAAAGAATGGACAGGGGAAGTGAGTTTGTTCCCACCCTGGACAGAATTTTCTCGGGTTGGGGAGCAAGGAAAAGGGTGTCCTTGGGAGTCTGGTCCATGTCCTAGCTACATGGGGGAGGCTTGGGTCCTCCGCAATCTGAAGAGGGAGGGGTATGCTGCTACCACCCACCACGCCACCCCACTCAGGGGGAAACCGACACTACCCAGGACCCAGTGCTCAGCCGTGGGGTGACCCAGCTCCCTGGGGGCCAGGCCAGCCATAAAAACCCTACAGTGGTGACTGCAGGGCTGAGAGGAGAGAGAGAGAGAGAGATTGAGGAGAGAGACAGAAAGGGGAAGAAAAAACCCTCCAGTGCCTGACATTCTTTTTAGGATGCCCATAAAAGATAATGTGACCTGTAAAATCTGCAAGCTGCTTCCTGGCCTGTGGCGCCCTGGGCCCACGCCCCACTCCCACCCCCAGCTCTGCTCTCCTGTCCCCAGGCACTAGTCCCCTGGGCAACCCCTGGGGCTCAGGTCCTGAGAGCACCAGAGACCCTTGGGCTAGGGGAGACAGCCCATGTGGAGCCACTGCCCCGCTCTGCCAGGTGGAGCAGGCATTGAAGCCCCTTCCTTCCCCTCCTCCTCTGCACCCTCTTTCCTGGGGCCCTGGGTCAGCAGGGCTGCTGCTGCCAGGCCAGGGGGCGGGAATGAGCCAGGGCACATCCCGGCCCTCCTCTCTCAGGTGAGTCACCACCGTGGGAGTGTGTTGATGAATCTGTTTTCAGGGCCTGGGAATTCACACACCAGGCACAGATACTCTGTCCCCTGGGTCTTCGGCCAGACAGCCTGGAGAGCTAGGAGTCAGGAGGCCTGGATTCTAGTCCCAACCTTACCACCAACTGGTTGCTTGAAACCCTGTGGGTTTTGAGCAACTTTGGGCCTCAGTTTCTATCCCTTTAAAATGGGCATTAAAAACCCTGCCCTTTGTAATTTGGCAAGAAGTTAATAAAACCAAAGAGCATGTCATGGAATGTACAGTTCTTGGGATGATGACAAGAACCATCATTTATTGAGCGCCTACTATGTGTTAGGCGCCCAACTAAGGGGTTTATAGTTAGTCTTCCCAACACCCTTATGAGTCTCAGATTCTTTGTTAAAGGAGGAAACTGAGGCTCAGAGAGGTTAAATGACTTGACCTAAGGCCACAGGACACACACACCTGACTCCCAGGCTTCTGGTCACCCACAGTGGGAATTAAGGACATCCTGCAAATGTCGAGCTCAGTGGTCACTGGGCCCCCTGGTTCCCTCCCGGCTCCTCTCCAGAGGACCTGCCCTGCCTGGGATGGAAGTCATAACATCCTCCCTGCATCACACTCCCCCCAGCCCCGCCCAGAGTCGGAGAGGCCCTGGCTTCTCCCAGCACCCTCCCGTGGGCGAACAGGGCTGAACTCTGTGTCCCAAAACCCAGGGAGCCTTCCAGATCAGCCATTGGGTTTCTCAATTTCCTAGACTCCTCACCCCAGCCTGGGGGCAGGTGCCTCTGTGGGGCCCTGAGTCCTCCTGAGGACAGGTGCCGGAAACACCCTTGCTTCATCACGTGGGGGATTCTGAGCTCTGCTCCTGACCTCCTCTCAGCCCTCTTCCTGGGGTTCGACTGACATTTCCAGACACTTCCACTGGGCAACGAGATGAGACTTAAAGGACTCCCTCCCTAGAAAAGCCCTTGGCCTTGTGCTCCTTTCCCCTCTTTATCTTTCTCTAAATACTTCCCTTCACCTTTTCCGATTCCCAAGATGCCCCAGGAAAGCCACTGTCTCTCTCTCTATTCTGAGAACAACAAAACATCATGGCAAGGGGTGTCCCTTCTCCAGCGTGAGCCCTGTGGGAGGTGCTCTCCCTGTAGTCGCTCCCCTTTCACAGACGCGGAGGTCAAAGGACTTGCCCAAGGTCACACAGTCAGGCAGTGGTAGAGCAAGGATTCGAAGCCCACATCCCCTGGGCCTAAAAGCCCTGGGCTCTTCAGACCAAGACTCTTTCCTTAACCATCGCCACAGCCATGAAAGATAGTCGGTGCGACCCCTTGTGCCAGAGAAGGAACTCGAGCTACGAGAGGGAAGGCAGCATGCTGGAGGCCACGCAGCATGTGGACCGCCCAGACGAGAAGCCAAGACTTTGACCCCAGGAACCTTCCCAGACCCCAGCAGCCAGTCCTGGGCTTCCCTCTTCTTCCTCCCCTTGTCATCTCAGTCACACTCGGGACAGCTCTGTCCCCCAACTCCAGGGAGGCTGTGGACACAGTGCCTTTACCTTGCCCTTTACTGGTTGAACGGAGATGGGGGCGGGTGGGGGCGACTGGGGGTGGGGGACTCTGCCCAGCACGCAGGCACAGAGCCCACACCCCTCGGTCTGAGTTGGGGTGAGTGTGGGGGTCTTCCTCCGCAAGCACTTACAGCACAATTGATGGGAGACGCGCTCATCAAACGAGGGACAAATCATAAAGTTCGGGAGATGGAAATGAGGCACGGACAAACGACCCAGGTACAGGGGAGATTTATGGGGGAGGCTGTATTCTAGCTAATGATTTCTGCTAATGATTCTCCGAAGTGTACGGTGGCTCGGAGCCCGCGCTCTGTGGGGTGACGTGAACCCAGCGGGCCGCATGAAGGACGCGCCTGGGGAGATGGCGGTGGCAAGGGAATGGTGAGGACTGATGGAGGGACTTCCCAAAGCCACCCCCCGTGGGATGCCTGGAGGAGATGGTTCTTGGGGTGTGCGTGAGCCCTGCCAGAGATTTATCGCTCCACCCAGCTCTTTGGCCCTTTCTCCGCTTGCCCTGAAAGTGCCTCCCTGCCTGGCAGCTCTAAGTGTTGGCGGGGTCTGCCCACTGCTGACATGCACATTTTCAGAGCCCACCACCATCTTTCATTCCGCCAGCCCCCTCACAGACACAGGGTTCTGGCTGCAAATGGTCCCTCCCTGCCCCTTTCTTCTCTCCTCCCCAGTGCTCCCCTCTGTAAGCACGGCCTCCTGCAAAAGGCCGTTGCCCCTGCTCCATGCCCTTCTCCTCCACCCTGTCCAGTGTCCCCAGGGCTGCCACCTCCAAAGGACCCCAGCCAGGGACTCCCAGCATCTGATCTTCCTCGGCTTTTCCATCACCTGCCCTGGAGATGTTAGCCCTCCAAAGTCAAACCTGAGCCCCACATACTGCGGACCAAGTCCAGACCTCCTGGTTCTGGGGTGCAGGAGTCTCGGGGAAGGGGAAGTGCTGCCTTTCAAATGCAGGACCGGAATGTTCACAGCAGCTAATTCGTAGGGGCCAAATCGTCGGAGAACTGCTTCTTTGAATCTTTACATGTGTCCCAATTTCTTACAACAGTGGGTGTGCACGTGTGTGTGTATGTGTGTGTGTGTATGTGTGATTCTTCTTAAGAGCAAAAACAACAAGATTGGTGGGTGCGAGGATGAAGGGAGGGAAAGTAGAGGACATCAGAGCCCCCCGCATCTGTGCTCAGACTGCCCCCTGCCTCGCTGGGACTCGCCTGCTCCATGCAGCATGTTGAGTCCCCCACCACGTGCTTCCCCAGCCCGGGACCAAGCAGGCGCCTGCCCACAAGCACAGCAGCAATTCACGGCAGCCCTGTGTCGTCGGTTTATTGTTCACCCATTTTTCAGATTGGAAAACTGAAGTTCGGAGGGTCAAAAGCCTTTTGAGTGCTAGTTTTATGTGTCTGTCAGGGCAGCCACTGCTGTGTGAGGATGGAGACACGGGGCTGGGATGTCCTGGCAGGAGAGGACAGCACAAAGCCAGCCAGGCCAGGAGGGCCAACATCGGACACAATTTCATGTCCGCGCGGGAGCTGGTCCAGCCCCATATGCACAGAATCTTATGCAGGCTCGACTGCATCTTTTCACGCACAGACAGAAAAACGTTCAAGAGACACTGGCAGCGAAAAGGTCGGGTCTCAGGACGGCTTGAGGCACAGCGCCCTGGGGAGAGCATTCTTCGTGGGCCCGTGGCTTCCTCCCCGGCGCCAGCAATGCGGAGGGCAGTTCTGGGGACTTCGCTTCTGTGTTGAGCCTTATGTGACAAATACATGTGACCTTAATAATCAGAGAGGGAAACCCCATAAAGCTATTTTCATTTTGAAAATGCAAAAAGGAGCCAAGCCCACCATGGGCTAGAGTCATGCCTAGGTGGGACCCTGTCCAGAAAGCGCAAGCTCCGGGCCACCATCTCTTGTCCTCAGAGGCCTGTGCGTGCGTCTTCTGACAGCAGATATTTGGACGTGATGGGGGAGGGGGTGGCAAATTAGAATCCACTTTCTCCCATGCCCCTCAAGGCCCCCCCGCCCCTCCTACGCCACCCGCTCTGGGTGTGATCAAAGGCCAAAGTGAAAACGAGATCTGAAACTTCAGCCTGGAAAAGCAGCAAGGCACTGATGTCGGGATAAGGAAGGATCACCGCTCACCAGCTGGACACCCCCATCAAGCACCACCCCTTCCCTCTCAACACCTCCTGCTGCAGGCACCCCAGGCCCTGTGGGGAGACAGGGTCCCAGGCCCCACACCTTCTCCCTAGAGAAGAGCCCTAGTGCCTGTTGGAGACTTGCTTCCACGAGTCTCTTTCTTCTGGATGCAGACAGCGTCTCTAGAAGGCTCCTCCAGCACAGTTAGTCAGCTCCTGGAGGGCTGGATGAGACATTGAGTTAGTTGCTCGGAGCCCCGATGAGCTGGGGATGGGACAAGTCAGCTTAAGGGTAGCCAGGAAGGGGCTTCTGGAACAGGGGACATGAGAGGAGGGAGCGCTGGAGAGCGCTAACGAGCACAGACAGTACAACGAAAGTTCCAGCAGCAGTCACCTGGCTAAAAACCTCAACCTGGCAATTCTAGTTGTTTCCTTGGGCCAGCTCCTCCACTCCTCTGAGCCTCCTTTTCCTCATCTGCAAGTGGGAACACTCACAGTGACCGTTTGCCTGGAAGAGAGGGGGTAGCGGGTACATGCTCCATAAACAGTCATGACTGCTGTCGTTGAACTTAGAGAAGGTGAGACACAAGGCCTAGGAGGACCACAGATCTTGTCTAGATTAGGACCGAGTTGGGGCTGAGTAGGCACCATGTCAGCCTGGCCCACCCAAGGCCTGGAGGAAGGGAGGAAAGCAGGAAGAGGAAGGGGAAGGGGAGGCACTGGGGAGATGGCAGAGATAAAATATGTCATGATCTTGCTCCATCTAGGTCACCAGCTACAGCTCAGGAGTGATGAGTCAGCTGATGAGAAGTCCCCACCCAGAGACTGACCCCACAGGCTGTGGCCAGGCCCCTGAGCACCTCAGGCACAGGCAAGGGAAGCCCACCAAATACTGCCCCTCTGCTCAGTGGGTCAGAGTCACCTGACCTCTTGCCATCCCAGCCCAGGTGGAGGCCCCAGAGCTCACTGAGTGCCTCCCCCTGGCCAGGGCAGGCCCAGAGACATCAAGGAATTTGCGGGGGCCACAGAGAAGACCTGAAACGAATGAGGTACATTTGACTCAAACCCAGAGAGGTCACATCTCTTGCCCAAAGTCACACAGCTCAGACATGACAGAACCCAAGCTACTCAGGGTCTGGCTGGCACTGGCTGCTGTGAGTCTCAAGCCTTTGAATCTTAAACCTCGACAGGTGTGGAAAGGCCAAGAGGAGCTCCATGGACCTGGGTGCTCAGAGGACTCCTCCTGCAGGCAAGGTGCCTAAGGACCAGATCCTGGAATGTTTTCCCAGGAGGGTTCGGTGGGGTTCCTCAGAAGCCACTGTCCTGGAAAGTGCGAGATAGATTGGTTTCCAGGGATCCAACTTAGCACTCTGCATCGCAGGCTGGCTCCTCTGTCTGCCAGAGACGTCACATACCTGCCTGCATGGCCCACCTTTTGGATGTGGCATTCAAAGCCTTTCCTCGATCTGTCCCCAACCTGCCTTTCATAAGAGACATAAAAGCAGGGGTGGTTGTGGTGTTTGACAGTCACTGGGGGCTGATGTGTGAAGACACCTAACATGGATTGTCACTCATTTCTCAGAT
The DNA here is from genome assembly GCA_004363575.1 of Solenodon paradoxus. NCBI lineage: Eukaryota > Metazoa > Chordata > Mammalia > Eulipotyphla > Solenodontidae > Solenodon > Solenodon paradoxus. Next base: position 77,889 of record RJWH01004612.1, on the reverse strand, counting down.
GACGGAGATGGGGTGACAGTGGTCATCCTCACTGTAGAAAAGACCACAGAGAGCATTGAAGTGACTCCAAAAGGAGACAGGACTTGAGTCCAAGAGAGTCACGTACCCCAGGGCACTCCTCTCGCCTCCGTCCTGCCCGCGGCATGTCTCCTGCCCGGCCATCTTCTCTCCCAGCCGGCCCCGTCACTGGTACCACCAGCCTCTGCAGTGGCCCTGCCCCTGCTTGTCCCTGGGTCCAATTCCTACTTTCCTTTTCAGGTGGGCTCTAAGGTCACCTCCTCAGCTCCCCATGAAGAGTTCCCATCCTGTGTTATTCAACATTCCGGTCAGCGGCAAACCCCAGATACAAGAGGGATCCCCGAGAGGCTGCACCATCTCCGTTTCGGTAATTACACTCTGCGACGTTCACAGGTCAGAAATGCCTAACACCGAATTTCTCAGACCCCATCCCTGTCTTTAAGGGCAAAAGGGCTCCAATTCCCATGGCCCTGAATTCAGACCTCTGGGTAACACCAATGTGGCCTTAGGATTGTGGGTGTTTGTCACCCTTGCTGAACCAAGAGCCCAGCCACTTCATCGGGGTGTCTTAGAATCATTCACCTCACCACTGATATTTAATGAACGCCTGCTGCACTGCAGGACTAGTGGGAATAAGACAGATGAGACCGGCCACAAGCTCACAGAGGGAGAATCCGAGAAGCGCAGACAGAGATACGTGGATCGACGGACACATGAACAAGGTCATTTCTGACGGTGCTCAGTCTTAGGAAGAAGCACACAAAGTGATGGTCTAGAGCACGCTGGAGCAGACACCACATGTGTCTTCACCACAGCGAGTCCTCCTCTGGGCCAGGCGAGCTCTAGCAAATGGCCAGCCGCCTGTCACTCCCTCCCTCGTCCCTTCGTTCGTTCATTCCGTCGCTCGTTCACTGAGCGCAGACCACGCTGGGTTCTGTCCGCTAATACTCAGGGCCTCGCAGCGGAACCTGGTCGGAGTCCCCGTGTGTCCAGGGAGACTGAGGCCAGGACCGGGAGGGCGTGGGCATGGGGCGCTCTGCGGGATAGAACACTTCCACCCGCTCTGATCAGTCATGCTTCCTAATTCAATAAGGTGAGAAGGAGCATAATTTGATCATATTTGTTTTGCATCGCTGCAAAAACAGAAAATGAAGGGCTGCAGAACCGCACCAATTTACTTCATCCGACCTTGATTAAAAGAAAATTAATTGTCGCATCTCTCAGGGTATCACAGGCTCTCCAGGATATCACAAAGAGAGGGAAAGAGAGTGAGAGGCGCTCTGTGCCCTTTTCTCTGACCACTTTCAGCCCGGCTGGCATCAGACAGCCAAGCCGGTGAGGTTTCACCAGGCACAGGAGGCTGCGGCCAATGTGGGGGGCTGAGCCCAGCCTCTCTTTCCCACCCACTCTGATTTCTTCCCCCCTCCACTCTCCAGAGGGGATGCCACAGGCTAGAGCCCCATCCCAGAGTCTCCAGGGGCTCCCCTCCCTCCCTCTGGCTGGCAGACACTGTAGAGGAACCCCGGGAAGACACCCCAAAGAGTCAGACCCCCTTGAGTCTGCCCGCCCCCAAAACAGGTTGCCCAGTGTGACCCTGAAAGGGAAGGAAGGGAGGAGGGGGCTGGGCGCTGCCCGGGTGAGCCAGGGCAGGGGGTGTCCGCGGGGAGAGCGGCTCATGAAAAGTTAATGCCCCCTTGCAGGTTGTTGATTTTTGTTTGTTTTTCTCTTTTTGCAGAAGAGAAGCCTCTTTCATTAGCCCAGACTGTCATTACCCAGCATTAAATTTTCATAGAGCAGGCGGGAGGGCAGGCAAGGGGAGGCAGTGGGGGGGCAGGCTGGGGCCCCTGAGCTGGGCACTCCCTGTCTGCACACATCTCCACCTTAGCAGTAGTCATGGCTTCCACTACTGAACCCAGAGACTCTAGCCTTTGATCTTCCTAGGGCTCCTCTGCACTGGGGTCTTGGATTATTCCCATTCTACAGATAAGAAACCGAGGCTCAGAGAGAGCTGGAGGCTCTGGCCCATTCCAGCCATCAGGGATGGTGTCACTGGCCCTGGGACATGGTCTCCCTAGGACCCAGAGGCAAAAAGAAATAGGCGATGATGGGCTTGGAGGCGCTGGGAGGCTGACACCAGCAGGGCAGGGCCTGGGGGTGTTGTTGGGGGCATTTTACCCTAGGGGAGCTTCAGGGGCCTGGTCCCCAGTCCCACCCTGGGAGGCGGGTGGGCCGCGCCTCTCAGCCCAGCGAGGGTCCATGCGGGCAGAGCCTGCACCCGCCAGGCAGGTGTCAGGAGCCCTCACAATAGTGCACCTGGCGTGGGCGCCAGGCCTGCCCATTCAGCCCCGAACAATCACTGCTCCGCAGCCGCCAGCCCAGCGGCCTCCAGGGGCAGGAGGACAGGAGGGCAGCAGATGGGCCGCGGGTGTCAAATTTCTAGCCTGGGGTGGGGGTGGGGTGGGCAGGCAAGAAGCACAAGGGGAGGGGTCAGGCTCCTCCCTGCCCCCCAGCAGCCCAGCGCAGCCTCTGGTCCCTGAGGGGCTCACAGTGGACCAGTCTGCCCACCAGTCGCTGCCACCTAGAGCGAAGCAGAGGGGAAGCACAGATCCCAGGACAGGACAGAGCCAACTGGGTGTCGGTGGGCTTCTCACAGGGCTGGGGAATCTGGAAAAGACAGGACTGGCCCTACCACCCACTGGAGCGGCTCCCAGAACCTCTCTGGGCCTCAGTTTCCTCATCTGTAAAATGGGCACCCCCTCACTAAATCTCTCCTGAGTGCTTTTAGGTGCTGCTCTAGACACCAGAAAAACAGCGGTGAAGAAAACAGATGCAAATCCACCCGGTGGGGCTCACCTCCTGGTCTGAGACAGAAGACCACAGTGATAAAGGAATGAAACACTTAGCAGGGTGGGCAGGGAAGTAAAGGAAGTGTTCCAGGGGGTCCAACCTGACACGGGGGTTGGGGAGTGAGAGGTGTCCATCCCCAGAAGAGGTCTGGAGCAGTGAGGTAGGTCTGGAGGAACAGTATTCCAGGCAGTGGGAAACTGGATGTTAAGTACCTGCCCTGGAGGACTTTGGTGGGGCTGGAGGAAGGGACACGTGAGCACTGAGAAAGGGGACCGTGCTGCTGGTGCCAGTGTATTTGTCCACCCTGTGGCCTCTGAGCTCCTGAGCAGAGCATCCTCATCCCATTTTAGCCCTGAGAACACAGAGACTTGAGAAGGGAAGGGAAATAAGGCAGATCTGAGTGCCGGCTGCTGAGCACCTGTGTCCCAGGTCAGAGGGCGCAGCGGACTGTCAGGACACCATCCAGGCTGGGACTTCTGCTCCGGCGCTCTGTCCACTGGGTGCTAGACAGGCCAAGATTAGGATGGTGAAGTCAGGGAAGGAACAAATGTCCCACAGCCAGTGTGGGCCTAGTTCATCTTTGCAAGGGCCTGAGGGTGAGTCTACGTGCCCCGTCATCAGAAAACCTTTCTCATCCCTGAGGTTGGCTCAGACACCTTTCAAGGACAAGACAGGAGGGTGTGAAAAGGAAGGGACAGGGAGAGTTCAACCATTCTGTGTTACAGAAGGGGAAACCGAGACCCAACCCATTCCCTCCCTCAGTGATTGCATCTGTGCAATGGGGGTGGGGCCACAGTGGGTATAAAATCCCAAATGCTCCAGAGGGGGAGGATATTCCTCCCATCCAAGGCCAGGAAGGGTGAGATGAAGTGTCCCAGAAGGGCCCCCAACGGTGGATGCCTGGCTTTCGGGGACAGGCCCATGGGGTGGAGAGGGGGTCACAGGTGTGCTCAGATGTTTGCAGCAGGTATAGAGGCAAAGACGTGCACCGCACAGGTACACAGAGGGGCTGGAACAGATGGTCTAAACTCTGCTGTGCTGTCTCATCTCCTGGATGACACTCGTCACACTCATTGTCCTGCGACGGGTGTCAGCCCCCAGGACCCTTCCCAGGGTCGGTAACCTGTTGGGGGTAGAACTCATGGCCCTGGCATCAGAAACCAGGGTTCACACCCAGACTCTACCACCTGCTAGTGCGGAGCCCCAGTCACCCATCAGCCGCCCCCGCCTCAGTTTCCTCATCTGTAAAACAGGAAGCAGCCCCAGGGAGTGGTTGGAGCCTCGACAAGGCAGCGTACAGCCCTCTGCACTCGCTGGCAGTCATGAGACTTCAGGAACCAGGAAGAGCCCTGTGGGGAGCAACGGAGGCTTGCAGGTTTCAGGGGCTCCCTCAAGCTATCAGGACTTGAACCAGGTCGTCTCACTCCTGGGCTCTCGGCTGCCTCTCTGGTGCAGTGGAGCAGAGGGAGGCCATGAGAAGTCAAGGGTGAGACTCGGGCTCAATGAGGCGCCTCCCAGATCTTTCTGAGGCCCAGCTGGCTCCCCATCATTGGCTTCAGGTCTGACAGTGCCCCCTCACTTCTAGTCCTGCCACCCACCAGGCAGCAGATGCGGGATGAGGGCACCTCACTCCCCCGTGCAGTCTCCCCTTTCCCCTCAATTTGGCTGGGTTCCTTCCTTGCCATCCCCCGCTGGCTCATTCAAGGAACAAAGACACGCGGGCACATCCCCACTTCCTGGCGGCACTGATTATCTAATTCTCTACCCCTCAATTAGAGCTTCCTGAGGGAGGCATTCTCCGGGGAGCTCCCGCCCCCTGCCTGTCCTGGAGGCTGCTGGGGGTGTTTGTGGTAGGGGTCCCCATCCATTCAGGGAAGCCCGCAGGGGTCCACGGCCCCCACGGGTCAAGGAGAAGTGTGTGCAGGTGTGCACCTGGGTGTGTGCACGCAGGTAAGTGATGTGTGCTGTGAGCAAGTGGTTAAGGCACAAGTGGATATGAATGAGCAAACCCAAAGACATAAATGCGTAGACGGCAGTGTGTATGTGCATGAGACTAAGTGTGCAAAGATAAGTGTGTCCAGTGAGTCTGTGAGCATGTATGTGGGTTGGCAACACAAGGAAGTGCACATGAGTGTGCAGATATGTATAAACATGTTTACCTTAGTGTGGATTTCTGCCCAGGTAACGTTGTGGCAGACTAAGCATGAGTGTGAACAGGGCCAGCTGAGGCTGGGGGAGGAGAAAGGGGAATCCTCATTCCTAAGCAGGGGAGCTGGCTGAGTGGGGCAGGCAGGGACGAGAAGGATGGGGCATGGCCCTCAGGCCAGCAGACAGGAACCTCAGACCTCCAGCAAAGCCCCATAACTGGGGCTCCCACCCCTCCCATCAAAGGAAGGAAGTGCAAAAAGACTCAGGGCCGATTTGCATCTTTCATTTGCATACATTTCCATAGGGCCCACTGATTGGTTATTTTGAAAGCCTCCATTCCCTCTGCTTGCAATGGCCTCTCTTGGGGGAAAAACCAGGGCTGGGCTCTGCTGGACAGAGGGCTGAGGCTAACCCTCAGGCTCACAGTCACAGAGGTTCCCCCTACACTGAGAAGGTTCTCCCTGGCTAGTCCCATCATCAACGGATAAGCAAAGGCATGAATGGGGGCAAAGCAGGTGCCAACCACCAGGGCTTCCCAAGCCTTCAGGTGGGGACTTAGCGACGGCATCCAGAACCCCTAAGATGAGGCCTAGTCCCTGGGCCAATGTGGCCAGCCCTGAGCGTGGCTATCAAATCTTGCCTCCAGCTTTGTCTCCTGCTTCCCAATACTGACCCTCCCGTTCCTGTCCCAGCCTCACCTCTGAGATGGGACCAAAGGCACGACCTCCTCTCTCCACATCAGGGCCAGATGCCTGGGGATGCATTTTTGGAAACCCCCTGCTACCCCAGTCTCCCCAGTATCCAAGTATCCCAGTCTCCCAGAGAACAGACAGCAAGAGGCCAGGTGAGTTCTCACACAGGAGGGAAGAACTGAGCTTTCCAGAAGATGGGGCGTGCGTGTGCGTGCTGACGTGTGTCTATGTGTGTGTTTGCACATGTGCTGTGGGCACAGGGATGTGTCTGTCAAAAGCACCCTCCTTGCTGAGGGTGTGCCTAACAGTCTCCCAACACGCGAGGAATCTCGGCCACAGGACATACAGGGACCTGTCAGTCTGGGCACAGGTGTGTATTTTTCTGTCATATTCATGTGCTCAATGTGTTATGAACAATGGAAATTTTCAGGGTAAAAGACCCTCTTTTCCTTGCTTTCACTTAAACTCCCTAATTTTCCCGGTTGTGAATAGCAGGACTCGGCAGTGATAGACCCTTCGAGTCCTTTGCTCAGAAGCACATTGTGCACATGCGTGTGAAAGCGGGCACATCTGAGGGGCTGTGTTTGTGGGCGTGTGTGAACACCCTACAAACATGCATGCGCATGTAACCCTCCGAGGCTGACTATTTACATGCTCATGGCACAAACACACCCGTGTGTGTGGACACACGTTGATTGAATGTCCTGTTTGCCATGTGCTTACACGCGGCTCCTCTGTGATTCGTGTGCAGACGCACATGTGTGAACACAGCAGCGACCTGGCAGATGACATGGCGTGGTGTGCCAAGGGCTCCCTCGGGACACGTGTGCCCAGGGCTGTGCCCACGCGTGTGTGCAAGCGCGCGGGCTGTCGTGACCGTGTGCAGGAGGTACAGCATGTGTTTGCCTATCGGGAGTTGGGGATGTTTAGTAATTAAATCCCTTTTCATCCTTCTGCACCTGTCTCCTTCTGAAAGCTGAGAGAACAGACGTCAAACAGGACAAGGGCTGGATTGAATACAGCCAATTCTGAAATATTTATTAGCTTGCGACTCCACTCAATGGAGGAGAAGGAATGCCAGCTAATCCACCAGCAGTGCTCACAGCGGGGACATTTTTCAACAGGGACTTCTTATATTTCAGCGACTGCCCGCTCCGCCCAAAAATGAGAGGGTTTTCGTCTGGGCCTGTGCAGGATTCTCCAGAACTCTGTTAAGGACACATGGGGCAGAGATGAAACCTGGACACGTGTTCCCAGATTCCTTACTTCTCTGCTCACCTGTTCCTGGAGCCCCTCCTCAGGCAAAGCATGGTGACCTGTGCCAACACCATTTTTGAGGCCCTTGCTGTGTGCCGGGAACTTTGTGTAGGGTTTTTATATATTCTCTCAACAAATCTCCAAGGAAAGAAGACATGTGCCCTCCTCATCTTCGATAAGAGATGGGCCCAGTATTGCCTGTTTACTATATTAAGAAACTAGGAATATTTCACCAAGAAAGAAGCTAAGCCTCAGAGTGGAACCTGCAGGCCCAAGGTGATGGTCGATTTACTGGCAGAGCTAGGATTCAAATCCAGAGAATCAGGCCCCCAAGCTCGAACTGCTCTACCTATTATTACCTCTTCAGTAAACTCCTAAGGGCTTATGATGCACTCTGCTTTGAAAATTCTAAGGCCAGGTCTTTGTTCAGTGAAAAAGAGTGGGGTGACCCCTTAGTGCGGTCACATTGTGACTGGAGAGATGACTGTATATTTGTACCTTGTCCTCTACCTCATCCGACCTACTCATCTTGAAGTCTTCTATTCTTCCATTCTTTTGACCATCCAGGTCAAAACTTTACAGTTTTCCTTTCCTTTCCTTTCTCTCTATCCCACCCCCACCGTCTTGGTAAAGTCTACTGCTTTGACCTTCAAAAGGTAAGCCCTATTGACAATGGCTAAGAACTGGAAATTACCTATGTGCCCAACATCAGATGAATGGATAAAGAAGATGTGGTTCATATACACAATGGACACTACACAACCCTGAGAAGAGATGAAACCCTGTCATGTGAATCAACATGGATGGACCAAGAGGGGATGATGCTCCGTGAAACAAGTCAAAAGAAGAAAGACAGACCCAGATGACCTCACTCACAGGTGGAATGTGAACAGACAAAACAAAGGAACAGATGAAACATAACCAACCCTGAAACAGTTGCAACAGAACTGAGGTGACCAACAGGGAATGGGGCGGGCGGGGGCACATGGTGGCGGAGCCCACTGGACAGTGGGGAAGAACACTTGGTGACGTGGTGGCGGGCAGGGTGTGTTGATGTATATCTAAGAAATGGGGAACCTACACATAGGAAGTTATTTTAATGTGCAGAATAATTACTACAATAAAAAATAAATTAAAAAATAAAGGATATGCAAACTCCGACCTCTTCTCACCATCCCCAGAGAGGCTGTCCAGGCTGAGTCACCATCATTTCTCCCTTTGATTATTGCAAAGACCTCCTAAACATTCGCCCACTGCTTGTTCCCCAAGGTCAAGCGTAAGCCTTTAAAAACCTTTTCAAGATCATGCCTCTCCTCTTCTCCAGGCCTTCCTGGAATGCCCATTCCCTCAGTGTAAATGCCATCGTCTTCACATTACTCACTAAGTCCAAGCCTGCTAACAGCTTATCAACTTCTCTTCACCCAGCTCACTCCAGCTGCATTATCTGGCTTCCCTTTCCTTGAATACATCAAGCGTGACCTCTTTCAGGGCCTCTGAACACGTCGTTCTTTCGCCTGGGATCTCGTTCACCATGTCCATGTAAGTTACTCCCTCCCCACAAGGCTATGCTCAGAAGTCCTATGTTAGAGTCACCCGATGGAAAACAGTATACTGCCGCTCTGGATCTGACACCCTCCTTTCCCTTGTCCTGTTTCATTGTTCTCCAGAGCTTCTAGTCAACATTCCATATACTTGCTAATTTCCTCCACGTCAATCTTTGACAAATACGTATTAAATATTTGTGTTTCGTTTTGCTTTTTTTTTTTCATCACTGATTTCCAACACAACTTGACTGTGTGGTGTGTGTAAGTGTGGTTTCCTTCTGGTCAAGAAGCTTTCTGAATTTTTACAGATAAATAAATTTCATCAAATTTGGAAAATATTTAGCCACTAGATCTTTAAATATGTTTTCCATCATCTTCTGTTTCTGGAACTCCAATTATACATATGATAGAACTCTTGATGTTGTCTTACAAGGACCGTGAAGCTTTGTTAATCTCCCCCATTCCAGACGTACCCCAACCCTTGATATTTCATTGTAGATATTTTCTACTGTTAGGATTTTAAGGTCACTGGTATATTTTTTCTAACCATGTCTAGTCTGCTGTTAATCCCATCCAGAATATTTTTCATTTCAGATACTACTTTTTATATCTCTAGAAATTTAATTCAAGTCCTTCCTATGATTTTATAGCTCTAGAAATTTAATTCAAGTCCTTCCTATGATTTTTACTTTTCCTCATTGTGTTGTGCTTCCCTCTACTTTCTTGAATACGAATCATGTATGTATAATGGTTATTCTAAATGTTCTTGGCAGCTAATTCTACCATCCGTGACATACTGGGTCTGTCTCTGTTGACTGTTTAGTCTCTTGATTCTGAGTCATATTTTTTTCTCCTTTACTAGCAGGTAATTTTTATTAGATGTTGGACATTAAGAAAACAACAACAGCAACAATTTTTTCATTATAATTTTGGATTTGCAGAAAAGTTGCAAAGATAATGCAGAGAGTTCCAATATAAGCCATACTCAGTCTTACCCATTGCAATATCTTATATTACCGTAGTGCATGGTCAAAATTGAGAAACTGACATTGGACTACTACTAGTAACTGAACTCCAGGCTGTATTTGGAAGTCACCAACTTTTCCATGAATGTGCTTTCTATTCCAGGATCTGTTCCAGAATATAGCGCTGCTGGCAATTATCATGTCCCCCCTCTATATCTGGTCTCTAACAATGTCTTAGTCTCGCTTATTCCTCATGACCTTGACAATTTTGAGAAGCACTGGCCAGGTAGCCCATAGAATGTCCCCAATCTATATTTGTCTGTGGTTTTTATCATGATTAGATAGGAGCTACGGGAACGAATACCACCAACAGGAGTGCCCGTCTCATCATATTAGGAGTTAGATGATATCCACATGACATCACCAGCAATGCTAACCTTTGTCACGTGGTTAAGATGGTGTTTGCCAGTTTTCCACTGTAAAGCTACTATTTTTTTCTTTTCTCTGCTGTATTCTTTATAAGCCACTTAGCCTAACCCACACAGAAAATGTGTAAGCTCCGATAAGAAGGGTATGTACATATGTTATTGGAAATTCTGTAGGAGAGTTACAGGAGCACCCTGGTGAAGCAGTGGTTGGGTGCAGTCCACATAAAGCCCACGTTCATGTCCCAGGGCCAGTGGGACCACATAAGATGCACAACTAAATAAAATAAATAAAATGTTTCTTCCTGCCTGTCTGCCTCTGCACACCTTCATTGCCCCCTGAACCTCTCCTTTAACAAAAAAAAAAAAAAAAAGAAAAAAAGTTTTACCTGTTCTCTCTCCCATCTATGTATTCAGTCTTATATTTATATCCATCTGCTTCATTATTTATTTTCTAGTTTGAATTATAATCTAGTACTACACTATGTATTTCATTGTGCAATTGTTCCAACTTTGGTCATTGGAAACTCTTTCTAGTTGGTTCTTGTGTCTTCCTGACATGCCCCATACTTTGGTTTGGGGCAAGCTTCCTTATTTTCTGATACTGCAGGATGATCTGGCTCATCTTATGTTTTTCCTGCTCTAGTCCTAGAATCTTCCATTTCTCTTCTTATTGGATCTGACTGGGTACCCTTATTACTATTAGGGAATCATTGCTTCTAGATTCTCTCAGTATGCATGACCCACACAGGTACACACATAGCTGTCACTGCCACTACGTCTGTCCATCTGGTATCTGATTCTGAGATCATACCGATGTCTCCGACTCTAATCCATCTAGCTTAATCTAACTTTCCTTTCTTGTTCATTGGCAACTTCCCCCACGGGTTGTGAAAAACCTGATTTCCTTTATCCACTATTCACTTACTTATTTGCTCAACAGATCTGCATTTTACATTGTGGAGTAGGCCCTGGTGTCATAGCAGCTGGGTCAATCGCCTCTGAAGGGTGCAGACCACACACCCCGGGGTTTGAGTTCTGGTCTGCGGGAAGCAATCAACGTGAACAACTAAATGAAAATAAATAAAATTATTCTTCCCCTCTCTTTCTGCCTACCTACATGCCTTTATGCTTGCCTGCACCTTTTCTTTAACCGCTTTAGTTTTGCAATGGGGAGTTTTGGATTTCGTTGTATTCCTTTAAATAGTATTGTTCTGAGATGTAGCTAAGTTGTTCTGAATAAGTTTGTCGGCATCAACAAAAAGAAAAAAAGGGATTTGCTTTTTCAGCTTTGTTAGTCTTGGTCCGAAGCAGCCTCGGTCTGCTTCTAACGTGACTCAATTACTAAGGCAACGCTTGTGAGGCCCCTGCCTGGGAAGTCTTTCCACTTTGGCTGTAAGAGTGGACTCTTCCTCACGTCTCTGCATGTGTTCTCTATGCGACAACATTCTCCCTGGTATTTATCCCTGGTATTTTGTTGTACAAATTCAAGTTGCTTGGCCTCCCTGAACTTCAGAGTCTGTCTTCTCAATTCACTGAGACCACCAGGCTCCATGTGGTCTCCCCTCTTCCTTCCCTAGGTCCTGGCCTGGTACCATCTGCAGGCATGACGCTGGGGCCATCAAAAAGCTCACCTCCTTTATTTTCCTGTCCTGAGAGGCTGCTGTCCTATGCTTCCTGTTCCCCAATGTCCATCACCCCCGCTTTCATAGATGTTTGTGGTTTTCTAGTACTGGAAGATGAGAGGTTTCCACCTCAGGTCAGTCCTGATACTCTGCTCTATGACGTCCAAAAGCAGAAGTCCAAGCACTGTTCCAGATGCTGGGGACACAGTCATAAGTAAAGAGACAAAATTCCCTGTTCTCTGAAGTTCATATTCCAACGCAGGGTCAGCGAGCTTCTGTAAAAGTCTCGATGGTTAGTAGTTTCACGCGTTGTGGGCCAAAAGGGAAAATGGCTCTGGGTTCGGTAGTGAGCTGAGCCCCAGCGACAGGGCCACCGCCTCTCGCCGGTGACAGCTCGCCCTGCCCGGCAGCATAGAAGCAGCACCGACATCCAGAAACATCCGCAGGGCTGAGTGCCAACCGAGCTTTATCAGTGGATGCAGAAATCTGAGTTTCACATCATTCTCTCATGTCATAGAACACTGTTCTTTTGATTCTTAAAAGTCATTTTAAAGGGTGTGAAAACCATTCTCGGCGTCATGATCGGGCAGCAGGCCAGATCTGAAGGGCCGGGGTGTGCCAACCCTTGACCCAGGGGGAGACGCAGAAAATAATCAAGACAAATAACTGAAGAGTCTGGTATTTTAGCTAATACACACCAAGAAGAAAGAAAACAGTGACGCCAAAGCAAAAGGCTGGGGGTGGAGGGCGTGAAACCTGAAAGGATCTGGGCAAGTCTTACCCAGAAGGTGACTTTTGTGTCCAAACCTAAAGAAAGTGAGAGAACGAGCTGCCTGGTATTTACTGTAAGCGAGAGGTTTATTTGCTGCTGGTCTAGTGTCTGCCGCTTGGACTAGACTGGGCTCCTGCTGTGTCCCCGCCTGGCACGGAGCTGAGCGCTTGCTTAAAAAAAGGAAAACAAAACAAAACAAAACAAAAAAAAAAAAACCCGCGTGCGCAAGTTTGCCACCTGACCGGTCAACTCCACCCTGGGTAGAGGACCTCAGGCAAAACTGGGCTCGAAACTGCCCTCTTCCCGCTGTGGCACGTGTGGCCAGCTTCCGTACCTCTCTGAGCCTCCGTGTCCTCATGCGTGAAATAAAGGGAGTCCCACCAAGTGGGATGTCTATGAGGTGGTGTCTGAACGTGCCTGCCTGGTCTGGCCTGATGCTTGGTACAGCATCTGGGGGAAGAGACCGGCTCTGCCCTGGAGTCTCTGGGTTTGGGTCTGTGGAGCCAGAGGCCTGGGTTCCCTGTCCCATGTCCCTTCCCTCTGTCTCAGGAGGCCTTGGGCTACTCACAGCTGAACCCAGAGCATAGGGACTGCCCTCGCCCCCTTCACCACGAGGATGTGGGCAACGGAAGAACCACTGCACCAGGAGTGCGGAGTCCTGCCTTCTAGTCCTGCCTGGCCACTACCTCCCTTGAACTCTGGTCAAGTCGCACCCTCCGACTGGACAGGGAACCCTAAGAAGGAAAACGAAGGAGGTGGGCCACGCTGTCCCGACTGCACTGCCTGGACAGTGCCAGGCTGCAGGCCAGTGAAGGAAGAAATTCGTATGCAACGGAGCTGAGATCCAAAACCACGCCTCAGTCTTACTTACCCTGCTGGCTGATCTGCTGCGCCCAGAGCCCAGCCGGCCTTCACCTTGGCTCCCCTGGGAAGTGGCAGCCAGCAGACCCATATTCAAGTCGTACCCTTGTTAGAAGCCCCAGGTCTCTGTCACTGTCCCTGTCCTGTTGCCCTCCTGAGGTGCTTATCATACTTGGCTTCCCTCCGAGCTGCCTCCTGTCCCCCCACTGCTGTAACCTCCTGCAGACCGCCCTGTGTTGGTCCTGTTCCTTGCTGTGTCTCCAGCACCTGGGACAGTCCCCGGCAGAGGTTAAGTCCTGGGACAGTCCTTGTTAAGTGGACCAAGCCAAAGAGCCCTCAGGAGGGAACCCTGCCTCCCCCCGTTACACAGATGGGCACTCAGACCACATAGGGAAGGGGCTTGCCAAGGGTCACACGGAGGTTTGAGGCAGAGCTGGGCTTGAGCTCTGAGCTTCCTTCATGACCGCACACTGCTCCTCTCTGAGCTCTGGGTCCCATCTCAGGTCAGTCGGCAGAGCGCCCTCCACCCTGTGGTGGGCTGTCTGGGAAAGCTGGGGTGCAGGATCCAGCTCCCGTGGGCAAGGAGACCACTAAGAGGAGGGCGTCTGAGCCTAGGAAGGCCTGAGAGGCCAGGCTGAAGCACTGTCACAGCGCCCGGCAGAGCTCCTACTATTATTCTTCTCCCCTCGGGGTTGTTCTGAAGTTCCGATGCTCCCGTGCATGTGAAAGCGCTGCATTCGTTGTGCTCTGTGATTCCGCAGCACAGCGAAAGGTGAGGGGGCTCTGCCTTACTGTTATTACCAATAATGATGATATGAACAGACTTGTATTTTCATGGACTTCCTTCCAGAGGATACAGAGAAGATGGTGTAAACCCATCTTCACTGACAAGCAGCCCTGGGAGGAAAGCAGGGAGGACTTGAATCAGACCAACCAGGACCTGGAGAGGTGGGGGCACTTGACCCTTCAAAGTCATGGCCACTGGCCTAACTGTACCCACCCCAGCCATCCGCAGGGCCCAGGGCACCCTGCCTCACCTGCTCCCTCAGCTGCTGGCCAGAATTCAGCCCAGGTGCCCTAGAGCCTGGCAGGTTCTTCTACAGCAGTCCCTGGAGGGAGGGAGTAGTTAAGGCCAGACGTGGCTGGTTTGGGTCTCAGACGGTTCAGTTCACAATGCCCAGCCAGCCATTAGCCAGCCCCTCGGGACAGACAGTCGCGCATTAAACGGGGTCTGCCCATAGGAGCCACATGATGGTTACATTCCCAGCCCCAAATTTTCCCTCTACTGGCCCTAGACTGGCACCTGAGCCACCCACGTTCTGTCCTCTCTCCTGAGGTGCAGCCTGCAAGAGAGAACTGATGGGGGTGCCAGCTGTGGGCAGCCCAGAGGGCAGCAGAGGGTCCTGGAGTCAGCTTGTGACTGAGGTCAACACATCAGCACTTCCTGAACACGCTCCGAGCCAGGCCCTATGCCAGGCACCTGGGCTGGAGGTAAGAGTCAGGCTCCTGCCCTCAGCCAGCTCACATCGGCCTAATGGTGGCGCGAGATAGATGGCTGAGCAGCACGGCAGCCACCCAGAGGAGGTGCTTCTGGAGCAGGCAGCGCCCTGTGCTGGCCGGAAGGACAGGTGGAGCTGGTACGGGGGAGCAGAGAAGAAACGGGGTAAGCAGCTTCCGCCTCTAGAAAATGAACGCTAACCCCCATCTCAGAGGCTGTTGTGCGGTTTGAGAGGTTTGCAAGAGAGAATGAAGGAGAAAGTTCTTTGTCAACTGTGGATCACAGGATCTGCGTGAGGAAATATTATTTAGCCCTTGGCTCGCAGGTTCCTCGGTCTGACCCCGCTGCCAGACCTTGTGACTTGGGCCTCCTCCCAGGACTCATACTGCCATGGCTCTTGGCATTGTCTTGGCATTGTCCGCCTACAGAATGCAGGCCCTGCCGGACTCCAGGTCACGAAGGCCAGCGGGGCCCAGGCCAGTGACAAACCCCTCCCAGGCCCCCTGCGGACAGACTTGCAAGTGGACCCTGTGCCCTGAAGTCCTAACTGCCCAGCGCTCAGTGCCCCTGGTTGGGGACCTTCCTGCTTCCTCCTCTGCTTCCATCCTTACTGTGATGGTCACACTTGGCGCGTGAACTATTGCAATGTTGGTTATGTCTGCCGCCTTTCTCTCGTGGGCTTCGCTGAGGGAATTCTCCCTTTGGTTTGACTCGCCAGCATCAGGACCACCACCCTTGACGACCGTTTGCCAGCATCACCACGGCACCATTGCTAACCTCTCCACAGGCACCAGCTAGCACCACCGTGGTCCCCGTCACCGCAGTCACCACCACCATCACCAACACTGCCTTGGTCACTATCACCTCCGCCACCACCACACTGTGATCACCTCCACCATCCCCACCGCGGTCACGACCACCGTCACCGTGATCATTGCTGCCGGCTCCAAACTCACTGCTGTTAATATCTTCCCGTCCTCCACCAGCATCTTCGTTTCACTGTCAGCAGCCTTCCCCTCTTCTTCCTCATCTTTCTCAGTCTGCCTTCATCGCCTTGTCATGCGCCTTACCAACAGATGGACCCTTTCCAAAGCCCTGGGAACCAGTGGTCACAGGTCTGATCCCATCTCGCCGGGGTTTCTAAATCAAAGCCCAGTACTGCTGCAGGGGACAGGCTGGTGCCTGGTGGGTTCCAGCACTCTTTCTTCTCTGCCTCCCCTGCAGCGGCCCCTGAGCAGCCACCAGGTCAGACTCTGGCAGCTCCCTCAAGGGCTGTGTTCTTATTTGCCACTGTGCCCATGTCCTGCCTATTTCCTCAGCTAAGTTTGTCTTTTGTCGCCTCCCTGGTAATGAGGAAGAGCCATCCCCTCTAGGAAGTCTCACTCCAAGTCTGGGGTGAGAGTCCTTTCTCTGCTCCCAGGACATGGGTCTGGAGCCTTGACCCCCGGGGTTCACTTGTCTCCAGGCCCCTCTGTGGGCCCTGCTAGAGGGTGAGCTCCTTGGGGCCAGGGCTGAGTCTTCAGCTTTCTCTCCCTGGCACAGAGCCTCTCAGAGGAGGAGTTCAAGAAAAATGTGTTGAATAAATGAATGCTTCTTAAACAACCGTGTATGAAATGTGGCAAAGTATGAACTGGAGAGCTTTTGGCAGAGAAGAGGAGGGGGAAATGTTCTATACTCACCAGGGTGGCGGCAAGGAGGGGAGAAAATGGGGAACCATGGTGGAGAAGGGTGGGCCAGGCTCAGCTCCACAGTCACAGGGCCCTCTCAGACCAGAGCCTGAGTGTTTGGGGGAAGCGGAGCTGGGGTGCCACTGCCCATCAGCCTGGTCCTCTCTTCTGGGACCCTCTGTCTGGCGGAGGCGAAGGAAGAGGCAGCAGGCCAGCCCCTCTTGCAGCCACGTGTGCGGTGGCCTCTGCCCGACCCCTTTAAGACAGCCCAGCCGCTTCCCCTTGCTGGTTGAAACTGTTCAGTTTTCGGACAGGACAGAGGAGGGGGGTGGGGGGAGGTCACACCTGTTGTGGAACTTGAGAGAAGGCTTATTTATAAATGTTCAGGGCTTGGGATTCTTGCGAAGCTGATGTCCGGAGGGGAAGGTCACCAAAATGCTTGTTTATAAAAGCCACAGCAACTGGGAGCGCCCTAAAGGGGCTAAACGAGGAAATTAACGAGCGCCCGGGCAGGGCGCATAGGGCTGGGCCTCCCTGGCTGGGCACCACACTGGCCAGAGCCCCAGGCCTGCCTCCCAGCCAGGCCCATCCCTGCCCCAGGCGCCCGGCCCGCCCCCGAAGCCCAGCCTGGCTTCAGCGCCCCAGGCCCTAAACCCACCCTTGCCCCGTCCCCACCCGGAGACACGGGGCCCACACGCAGCTCCTTCAGATTACAATCCTTAAAGCATAACTCTTTCACCAGCTCAAGGTGACACTTCTGTGGCCCCCACCCCCAGGAAGTCCCCAAATATGCCACATTGGTGCCTAGTTGGGAGTGGGGGGCGGGGGTTTGTTTGGTTAGTTTTTGTCTGATCCCCACCTGCCAGGGGTGGGCCTGGGTATCCCCTGGAAGTGGCAGAGAACGGGCATTTCCCCCATGCTCAGTCCCTCCCGGAACTGCCTGTCCCTTTCCCAGTTTCAGGAAAGCTGTGTTTTCCTTGGGTGACTGATGGCTGAACAGGTGGCTTCTGGGTGAGAGAGTGTCAAGTGAACAGCGGCCGGGAGAGGAGCCCCTTTTACGGCTCACTTTCGCTGCTGCCCCAACTCTTGGCTGCTGACTGTCCCTGGCCTCCCCACCGTGAGGGCGAGTGTCTGACTGCCCACCAGCCGGGCCCTGGAGCCCACCAGCCCGGCACGCCTACACACAGAGCCTCCCGAGGGGGCATGGGGACCGCTGAGGGGGACATAGCCCTGGCTCCTCCACGCACGCCTGCACACATCCACGTGGGTCACAGACACAGGGAAGCTCAGGCCCGGGGCCTCGCCAGCCCCAGCACCAGAGAGGAGAGACGCTGCTGCCCACGAGTAACTGTGCCAAGAGGAGTCGGAGCCAGGCCGGCTGGTGCCCTGAGTGGGGGAGGCCTGTGGATCCTCTATGGCTACGAGGACACAAGTGACCCCAGAGGCTGCCCACTCGACCCGGAGGGCCCATGGGGACACAAAACACCTGACCTCCTGTCTCCCAGTTTCTAACCCCTTTGTGCCAGCGCCGTGCTGAGACCGCCGGGGGCTGGGGGGGCCATAGACCCGCAACACTCACTCATCTCAGCCTGTCTGCCCACACACTCCCCGATGGCCTCTCTCTCTCTGGCTCTTTGCCTCGATATCCCCTGCGGGGGGTCTCTCTGGCCGAGCACCTCTTTTTTCCAGGTAAATCTTTATGTCTCCCTGTCTCTCTGTCTCCTCTCTGTCTCTCCCCACTCCTGCTGGCTCTGCGGCCCTCCTGGCTCCCTCTCTGTCACAGAACACCCCCTCTCCGCCCTCTGTACACTGGAAGGCCCAACCTCCCACGTCACTACCGTCAGATCTATTTTCTCCCTCAGTCTCACAACTCAGAATTTCTGAGGAGCTATACTGGCTCTGGGCCCCATGGGGGAGCTGGCTGCCTCTGGGGTCACTCGTGTCCTCAGGGTCCCTGGAGGACCCACACACCTGCCTTGCCCGGGACACCGGCTGCTGGAGCCAGTGAGGGCCTGGGCCTGGGATCTAGATGAGCCGGCACCCCACAGTGGGCTGGGGTGATAGGAGGGGACATTCCCAGATTTCTTTACCATCATTGTGGTGCAATGAGTTTCCCAGGGGTGCCCAGTACCCACAGAGGCTGTTTAAAATGCTGGACTCTGGCTTTCTGTTGACCAGTGGGCTGCAGATCTGGGGGGAAGGGTTGCCAGGCAGGAGGTACAGCTGAGCTGCCCATTCAGAAGCTTCAGCGCAGGGGGCGGGGAAGAAGACCCAGGAAGGGAAGAGCCCCGACACCTGGCATGACCCAGTCAGGTTCAGAGGGAGACCCAGAAGACAGCCGTCTCTCATCGACCCCTCTCACAGGCTCCTGAAACCACAGGAAGGTTTGAAGTGCCCATTCCAGCAAGAGAATGGGGATGGGACCCTGGCCAGCGCAGGGTTAGTGCCCGAGGCTGAGGGCAAGAGGTGGGTCCAGGAGCTTGCCCGCCCCGCCCAGCAGAACTCCCAATTCCACATACTCTTCGCCCCCTACTTTTCTGTAAGGGTTCCATTCACTTACTTGTTTGTTTGGCAAATATTCATTAAGCACCTATTCTGTTCCAGGCACTGTTCCAGGCACCTTGATAAACTCAGTCTAGAGACAGACAAAAAGCTAGAAAACATTTTCTTATTTTCGATTACGTATATTTTTGTATATTGTTCATATAATTTTGAAGAGGCTATTTGCTTTTATTCCTGTTGAAGAAAGTCCTGCTGCTTCCAGAGTTGTGTATTTTTTTGTTTGTTTAAATAAGAAAGGCACAGGTAGGAATGAGAGCAAGCAGGCAGGCAGGCAGGAAGAGAAAAGAGGAGGGAGCATCTTTATTTTATTCTTATTTAGTTGTTCACACTGGTCGTTGCCCCCCAGGCCTGGGACTCGGACCCAGGGAGGTGTGGCCTGTGCTCCTTTGGAGGCGACTGACCCAACCGCTGCTCCACCCAGGTGCTGTGCCACAGAGACTATTGCTTTCTATGTCAATAAATAAAGAAATAAACATAGCTGGACACTAACTAAAGGGGCAGAACAGAAATAAAGAGGAAAAAAAAGAAGCAAGAAAACAAATATTTAATTTCCAGCTGGGATAAGCCCAGTAAAGACTCAAGAGCACATGCATGTGGAGAGAAGACGGAGCCGCCCGAGGGGAGGGGGCTGATGGCCACTCTGAGGAGGTGGCACTTCAGCCTCAGAAAACCCCCTCCACGGAAGCACCTCCCCTCCAGGTAAGAGCAGGAGTCCCACACGCTACTGTCTCACAAAGCAGTTATAAAACGAGAGTGAACTCGGGGAAGACCACTGGTCCCAAGCCACTGCGGCTCGCTCTGTGTGTCATCTCTTGTAATACATACAACAGCCTAGTAGCAGATGCTCACGAAACAACACTTTGAAAGGGGAGAAAACTGAAGCCCAGAGAAGGTCAGTGACGCGTTTAACGTCACACAGCTCTGGGAGGCAGAACCAGGACAGGTGGGCCCCTCGCCTCCCCCGTGTCCATGATCCCAGATCTTCCTCCTTGGGAGCCATTTCTGGACCCAGAAAAAGAGGGAGCGGCCTGCACCCTGGGGCGGGGGCGGGTTGGAGGAGCTGGGGAAGAAGAGGGGTTACTCTCTTTGGAGAGGCTCTGTCCCCAGTCAAGCCTTAGACTGAGACCCCAGCCCCTCTCGCCTTCTCCACTGTGGACTTTGCACCCCAGGGTGGCCTAGACGCTTCCATCTGGCTTATGCTCCAGTCCTTATCCCCAACCCACCGCTGCAGCCACTCTGGATAGAAAGGCCCCTCCTAGCTCCCCGGATGCCGTTATCTTTCCAGCCTTCAACTCTCCTGGCCCTGGACTGACAGCAAGGTCCTGTCCCCAGTGATCCGGGGGGACAGGATTATTACAAGTCATAAAAGCTTAAACTACGAGTGAAGATGGGAAGCGTCGCATGTCACTCCCGGCCAGTCCGGGGAGAGTGTGGGCGTGTTGTACTCTGTGTCGTGGGGGAATTGAAGGCAGTTTGGCAGGTACCACCCATGGCCTGGCAGATACCTCCTCTTCTATTTTGTCTTTAAAGGAAAGATGCACACAGGAAGAGAGTGGAGGAGGAAGCACCTTATTTTATTCTATTTTATTTCTATTAGATTGCTCACATTGGCATGAGCGTGGGTCCTTGGAATGTACATAGACATCCAGATGCAGGTGACCTAACCGCTACTCCACCAGGACTCGCCTCCACGCCTGCTCCTGCCTGTAGGTTATAGATAGTCAGACCCCGAATATCCCCTTATGGCTGTAGGACTTGCAAAAGGCAGAAGTGGGACTTGATTTAGACCAGGGTGAGGAGGGAGATGTGATCAAAGTGCGTTCCTGGGGAAGGAGAAGCAGGGCCTGAGGACTAGAGAGCAGTTACCCTGGCCAAAGACCTCGGCAAGGCAGGTCAAGGGACCAGTTTGTGCCAAGGTCCTGTGGTGGAGGCACCGTGGCAGGCAGCAGGCAAAGAGCAGGAAAGCCAAGGAGGTAAGACATGGCACAAGAGAGGAGGGGGTGACCCTGGGACACTGCCCAAGGGGCCAGCACACGGAGGTGGGATTCGATCCTAGGATCAAGGGCAGGGTGGCCCACATGACCTTGCTGTGTTAAAGCCTGGCCTTTCCACCAAGGTGCAGCAGACAGAGTTGGCAGGGTGCTTTGAGGACCCTGCAGGGGACCCGTCTGTGTCTGGGCTCTGGAAGAGAGGGCAGTGACCTGGATGGGGTGTGGGGTGCAGGAGAGAAGCGAACAGCCTTCAGAGAGCACCGAGGCCCCACCAGGGTGACAGGGGTGAGGGGATGGCAGGCAGGCACGGTGTTTGATTTGGGGCCTGCGCACCTGCATGGGGAAGCGCCGTGAGGGCAGGTTCAAGGGTGGAGGGAGAGAAGAGGTTTGCATTTAGAAATAAATGTCAGACACCTGCCTGAGCCTCAGTTTCCTTGTTTTCATACCTGGCTCCCTCCGGCAAGGAAGGAGCTGAGCTGGCATACGTGACCATCCTGGTGGGGAGGACGAGGAAGACAGAAATCACTGAAGATGCCGGGTGTCCTATCTGTGCACGGGGTGGGGGGAGCAGGGCAGGTAATGGAGGGGACGGAGTCACGGGCCAGGTGGGCAGCCCCTTCCAGAGTGCGCACAGAGCCCCGACAGGGGGCTAAGACTCTGTCCCACTGCCCCTGTACTGCCACAGCATCGGTTCCCTCCAGCTCAGATGCCCTTGGAAGACGACAAGGCCCAGGGCCCACCCCCACGAAAGGGGTGCCTCAGCCCAGGCTCCCAGGGCCTCTGGGGAAGGTCACATCTCACCTGCCCACCCCTGCATGACCCAGAAGGGGGGTGCACCCACCGGCAAGCAGCCTGAAACCTCGCCTGCCCCTTCTCCATCCGAACTCAGGTTGTACCTCCCCACTCACGTCACTGTCACTCCGGCTGGACCCTCTACCTCGAACCCCGCTGGGGACCTGTGTTTTCCTGGCTTTCTCCCTCCTTACACACACCTCGAAGTCTTGTAGCTCATCTCGAAGGAATGAGAAACAGTGGCCTCACAGTCAGTAATAATGAGCTCCCTGGGCAAGGAAAATATGGGGCCCAGACACCCCACACCCGGGCCAGGGGGCAGAGAGGCTCCCTCCGAAGCCCTGTGCCCTGGGCTGCAGGGGAGCGGGGAGAAGGAAGCCGCGAGCAGCCCCTCCCCCAGCCAGGAGCCCGGGGCCTCTGCTCGTATATCTGTCCCTGGATAATGTATACCCAGCGTATGGAAAATATTCATAATGCTCTTTACACCACACTGGCCCCCTTCCATAGTGCGTGATCTAAAATTAAATCCATTTCAAATATACAGTAGATGAGTCCAGCTAATATAAATGAAACATGATTAATAGGCAGAACGCTGTCCTCCTGAGCAGGGACAGGGAGGCAGAGCTGGGACCACTCCTCTTTCTCCCAAAGCCCTCAGACCCCTCCCCACAAGGTCTCCACATCCCTGTCCTCACCCCGAACTGAAGTAAAGACCAACCCTGGAATTTGCCCAAGCTCTGCCCGGCTGTTGGAGCACAGCAGTTCAGCGAGTAGAGAACTTGAGCGGTGATTTAATCTCTGCGACTCAGTGTTCTCATCTGTACAATGGGATCAACACCCTCGGCTTCGGAGGGCTGCTTGGAGGGTAAAGTGAGTTGTCAGGCAGCTAAAGTACCCAAATAAAGACAGCAAGCACTGCTCTGTTCACCCCCGAGTTCTGCTGTCTGAATCTCCAGTGGGAATCCGGATCTGCGCCCCCCCACGGGCCCCCCATTCGGCCGGCAGAACAGCTAGAGGGCCAGCTAGAATTCCTGCCATTGCAGGGATATGCTCAGTGGGTTATTTTTAGTTCATTGGCAAGTGACTGCTACCGACCAAATGTTCCCACCACTGGGGACAGACTGCTAAGAGGGCACTTGTGTGCCGAACGCAGGGCGGGGAAGGGTGCTGCGGCCTGCCCCCAAAGGCTCCACGTGTGTCTTATGCACACACATCAGAACGCAAGCTCCATGGCCGCCGACGGAGGCCACAGAAGAGTCAGGTGGGTCAGGGAGTCACCCTGCCTGCCTTTCTCTCCTTCCCAGCTGGGCACGTGTGTGAGGAGAACCCCTCAGCCCGTCAGCTGGCACCCCACATGTCTCCCTGTCAGGGAAAAGCTGCTCAGACGTGTGCAGATCTGGTCCTTGTCCCCTAGGGTGTCTGGCTCCAAGTGTGGGTGCCCCTACTACCCACCCGGGCCCCCACGCCGGGCGCCCCCCACACCACAACCCCCTTGTGGGTGAGCTACCCCTGGATATCTGCCCCAGTCTGGGAACCCTGCTGTGGGTGCAAGCCCTTGAGACTCCAGGGGTATCTGCCGCCATCCATCCACTCACCCCTGGTTTTTTCTCTCCAGGGTTGGGAGGGTGCTGTTGGCTTTTTCCTCGTCATTGGCCATTTGCTGCGGCTTTGCCAGGCATGTTTCGAACATGTTTGCATAAAGTGGATGCAGGCTGCATTTCCGTGATGAATTCTATGAATACTAATCCGCTACTACCCTTGACCTTGGGGTCACCGAAAGATCAAAACCAAACCATTTAATATTTTCCTTTTGCAGATCAATAGAAGCATAAATTCCCCCTCAATGACAAGTATAATTTCAAACAGATCTATAGGAGGCATGCATGCATTTCCAGCCGGAGACGCCCGCTGCTTGCATCGCCTTTTGGGGAGCAGACGAAGAGTTTCTTGCCTTTTCTGCCATTGCATTTCTTTTGCCTTTTTTTTTTTTTTTTTTTTTTTTTTTTTTTTTTTTTTTTTTTTTTTTTTTTTTTTTTATGGCCCTGAAATGCTATTTTCAGCAGCTGCTGTCATATAAATATCTCTTGTTTTTCTTCTCCTCTTTCCCTCCTGGTGAAAAGGGCAGGGGACCTATTGAAAATTCCGCTTTATCTCTTTCAGTCGGGTTCAAGTACAGGTCGAATAATCGATCCCTCCTCCTTCTTTTTTAAGTTTCCTGTCGTTCTTTTGGCCGGATCAGCAGCGGAGAGAAATCAGGAGGGCAGCTCCCCGTGTGCAGAGCCTCTCCGAGTGTGGCTGTGGCTGGGTTGGTGTGTGCACGCGTGTGCACGTGTGTGATCTGCGATGGGGGGTCGAGTGTGCGCGCGTGTGTGTCCCTGTGTGCACATGACAATAAGCACTCATTCGAGTTCCAACTCTCATCCAGAACTTGAGAGGGAGGAAACAGAAAAGCATCAAAGAGAACAAGTTCAGGGTTGGGTGGGCACCGTGAACCCTCGCAGCTCCCGGCAGAGCGGGTGGGGGCCATGGTGTCACCCAGCTGGCTTTCCAGGCAACTGCCCTGCCAAGAAAGCCTTTTTATGAATACAGCTCCAGGAAGGGAAAAAGAGATGCAAAAGAAGAGGAAACACAGCACAACACAAAACACAAACAAAACACGAGGTGGAGGGGAAAAAAGCGAAGAAAAGAGAATTAAACCATTAATCTGCCTGGATTTTCCACTTCACAGGGCAATCAGTTTGGAAGTGACTGAAATAATGTGGAATGTGCACTTACCACCACTTCCTCTTTCTAGTCCACGTTTCTTATCTACAGAAAAGCGGGGAGCCAGGGAGGCGGCTTCCTGGCCCCCACAAAGCCCCCGGGGTCCGCTCCAGAGGGGGACAAGGACCCCAGCCCTCAGTCTCAGCTGCCCGAAGCCTCGACACCCAGGCGACGGCCGCCCTGAGCTAGAGGTGCAAAGCCAAGATGATTTAATTTATAGAAAGGACAAGGATGTCGTGTAGCAGATTTAATCATCGGAGAGTTTAAAAAAAAATAAGGACTGGGCTAATGTCGTAATTTACATTTCAGGATAATAAAGAGAGAAAGACAGGAAGGGTCCATAGCCCACGAGAGGGGGCGAGGATGGAAGGCCGACCAGGGGGCCCAGGGAGCCCAATAGATTTGCCTGAAACACCAATAAATTTAAAAACAAACCCAGAAAGCTAAAGACAGCCCCTGGAAAGTGCTGGGAAAATGGACCATCGATTTCAGACTTGATCTGCATTTTGTATTTTAATAATGCTCTCTCTGTCTTTCCTTTCCTCTCTCTCTCTCCCTCTCTCTCTCTCCCTCTCTCTCTTTTGCAAAATATAAAAGCTGATCTGATAAATATTAATTTGAACCATCATAATGTATTTGAAAATTCCAGCTAAAATGTCACCACATGGAACATTAATGTAATATTTCAAGGCCCTGAGAGCAATACTCATATTGATTGCGTTTATTTCACTCTAGGGAGGAGAGATAATTCTTCAGTGTGGGACACATCTGGGGGCCAAGGAGGCAGGGGCTGAGGGGAGAAATGCGAAATTATATATGGTCATAAAAAATACAAAACAGAAAATCCTCCCCAAAATGCTCCCCTTGCCCCGTGGCACCCCACGCCTAGGCTTGGCTCCTTCGTTTCCCGGCATGACACGGGCTGTGGGAGAGGAAGGCTGGGTAAAGGCAAGAGAGAGGGCTGTGCGCCCCTGGGGCACTGGCTGCACGAGTCTGGTCTCTTCCTGGTCCCCTGCGTGGACCCAGCCTCCAGGGGACTGTGGCCTCTTGGGAAGGCGTGCGGGGCCCACCGGGGATGGACAGACAGACAGAGAGCTGGCCCAGCTGCAGGCGAAAGTTTGTGGATGAACAAGAGCTGTGGGGTCCTGGGAGGGGGGAGAAGAAGGAAAGAAGGGAGAGGAGAGGAGGGGAGAAGAGAGGAAATGCAGAGTAAGGAGGAAAAGACGAGAGAGGAAAGATACTGAGAGGGAGAAAGGGACAAGCCTGAGTGAGAAAGGCAAGGGGAGACAGGAATGCGGAGAGGAGGACAGAAGAGCAAGAGGAGAGAGGGGAGGGGCGCGGGCGTCTGGAGTCCCAGCTCCTCTCACTGTCATTAAGGATATTGATGTGCTCAGGCGACAAGGAGTCTTTGCACAAGGGAAAGGAAATCTGATGCTGGTAGTGACCCCAGTCCACACCCTCCATGCCCCCTGCCTGCCGCCCTCAGCCAGCCGGAGTGTCAGGCCTCCAGCACGTGGGGGTGGCGAGATGCCCACCCAGGGCCCAGATGCCTAGGCTCTGAGCCTCGGTGCTCCCCGCCAGGGCCTGCCAGCAGGGAAGGGCCCTTTCCTCCAGGATCCAGTGGTCCCAGGTGGCAGCCGGCCTCCTTCTGCCCCCGCTGCTGGTACAGTCCAGAGGAAGGCTGGACGGAACCCCCAGGATCTCAGCCTCCTCTTTGCTCTTGGGGGTGGAGGGGAAGTGGAGTCACCCTTTATCACACCCCTGGATGGCCAGCGCTGGGGCAGGGAGAGACCCCCAGTCCCGGGAACTGGCCAAGGTCAGGTTCAGCCTTACTGTCCTTCAGATCTCTGCACAAATGTCACCGAAACAGCCCCCAACACACACTCCCTGTTTTATGCAGTGAACTCTGTCTGGAAGTATCTTAGTTAAGCATTTACAGGCTTTTGATCTGTCTCCCCCCTGCACTAAAATATGAAGTTTGACAGGCAGAGGGACCGCGCCTGCCTTGTTCGCGGGGCTCTCCGCTAAGCCCCGCACAGGACAAATGCCCTCTAGTGCCGGCTGACTTGATGGAAGGAAGGACGGGCGGAAGATGAGCACAAGGGAGACGGACGGATGGACGCACGGACGCTAAAGGCCCTGCCCTCGAGCTGAACCACACGCCAACCTCTGCCCACCCGCACCCCGCGCCTGAGCCCCCTTTGGGTCGTGTGACCCAGCATCGTCCCGACCCCTCCCGCCCCAGCTCCCGCTGCCGCCCGCCGCCGCCTGCGCACCCCCGCCTCCCCTGAGCCGTCACTCGCCGAGCTGCCACAATATTGTGAAGGCTCCGCGCTCCCGCTCCTCGGCGCAGCCCGCAGCCCGCGCGGGGAGAGCGGGGGAGGCGGCGGCGGCGCGGGCGGCGGGCGGCTCGGCGATGAATAATGCATGACCAAGGCGCCCCCTACCGGCGGCCGCGCGCTCCGGTGGACCGTCGCGGCCCAGGGAGGCAACGTCCGGCCCTGCCCTCCCCGGGTCGCCCGCCCTCCCTGCTGGGTGGGAGGCAGCCTCCACTCACCCCAAGACTGGGCACAGAGTTTGGGGAGAAGGGGAGGCTGCACAGAGCCAGGGGCAGCTCTGGGGCTGCGATCGGATTCCAGTGAGGATGGGGAAGAGTGACACTCCCTTCACCGCAGGCCTTCTGCCCCTGAACTTGGGCCGGACCAGGGGTACAGCCTCAGGGAAGCCCCCCGCCCCCACAAGGCAAGAGTGAACAGAGACGGCGACTTCATTCGTTTCTAAAAATTAGTGTACCTAACTGGGTGACGCTTTGTCTCTATAACTCAGGGTACATATCTAATTATCTGATTAAGTTAACATTATCCAAAAAATTAGTGCAATTTCACAAGTGCTTCCAAGTTTCTGTAGAATATTTAGAACCTTGAGATACTTTTTTTTTAAGCTGAAATAAAATACAAGAAAGCCCCCCAATGTCCATCTGGGCATTATTTGCCATTTTACAAGGAAAGTCCTAGAAGCATCTGCTGGGGGCTATTTCTGGGAAGGATGGACCTTCTTGGCTGCTGCCAGGTGGCAGAGGACACAGGTCAGGGGTGCTGACCAAGAGCAGGCTCCCACCAGGCCTGAGTGTCCCTCAAGATGGCAGCGATCTCTGCGGCCCACAACTGGACCACGTGTTCCCCGGGCACACTGTGGACTCCTAGGCAGCAGGTCATGAGAAAGGCACGCAGGACTGAGCTCCTTAGCTCCCAATCACACAGGCCCCTGGGATTTGCATCTCCTGACCTTTCCCCTCTCCTCATTAACAACAGGTTCCATAGACGCCCTTCCCCCATGCCCTCAGTCATCCCTGCTGTCACCTGACCCACTGCCCAGTCTTCATAAGCCAAAGGCTCTCCCCGCAGCAGGACCTCGGGTCTATGGGGAACATCCATTTGCTGAGCACCTGCTGACAGATTGGCTTGTGTCAGGATCTCTGGTCACACTACGCCCTGCAATCAAGGACTGTGAGAGCCGCCTTACCGCCGAGGAAACTGACGCTCAGGAAGGTGCGGCCATGGGCCCAGGATCACACAGCTCGCTATGAACTCATTTCCACTCTCCAGAGCCAGGCGATGGGATGGGATGGACCAAGAGGCCTGGAGCAGGGAGGAACCCCATCCATCCACCCAAATGCTTCTCTTGTGTCCTTGACCCCCAGGGAGGTCAGATTTGAACTTGAGCGGGACTGCGTGCCCCGTCTTATGGGAGCAGCACTGGTCTGAGTCACTAAAATGGGTTACAAATGTAAGTATCCTAGGGGCCCGCAAGCAAGGCCACTCAGGAAATGTACGGTCCCTGATGGTGTCCGCTCAGCCTGGCGATGACTGATAGCACCATTACTCGGACTCTTGCTCCTTCAGGTGGGGCTGGGGTTCTAGCCGGTCTGCTTTTTGCTTTGCTCTGTTACCGTAGTCAAGACATCCAACCTCTCTGAGCTGCTTCATCTGTAGAATAAAAACTGTTCCTGCCTACCAGGGCCTTGCATGGGCCAGGTGAGATGAGGGATAGCAGGCGTGTGTAGGGCCAGCCAGGTCCCCCAGGATAATTCTTGTTTGCAAGCTGAGGTCCCCAGATGGTCGCTCTTTCAGTGACGTTTTCCCAGAAGCAGACCAAGCATCTGGGTATGTGTCATCTGTGATGGTTCCCCAAGGAAACAGTGAGGGAGACGACAGCTAGGACAGGGAAGTCCAGCACAGTTGCTGCTGGGGGGCCCCCAGACATCCGCGGGGATTGAGTGCACCTCAGGACTGTACTGAGGTGGGGTTTTTTTTGTGTTTTTGTTTTGTTTTTTTTTTTGGGGGGGGGGCGTGGTGCTAGGAATTTATCTACCTGTCAATGGGTGAGAGTCACCAATGACTCACCAAGATGCTCCAATGGCCGGAGAGAAATCCTTGGGGCACTCGAGTCAGAGTGATGGGACTGTGGACAAAATTGCAGGTGCCCTCTGGGTGGGCCAAGGATATTTGAGGGTTGAGTGCTTACTCTGCTTCCCCCACCCCTGCCAGCCACACTGGTCACGATGGGAGCCCACTCTGGGCCACCCTCAGGCTCTGGAAGTTAGAGATGGACCTGACGCAAGCCCCAGACTTCCCAAGGAGAGGAAGGAAGCTCACTTTCCCATACAACGAATGCAGGGAGGGGTGGAGTCCCTTGCCTGTTTAGAAGCCCAGAAACAGGGTATCAACTTTGTCCGGAGGTCGAGGAGGCTTCCTGGAGGAGGGGACATATTCCTAGCAGAACTGAGCCAGACACTCACTTCTCTGTGCTAGGGGACTAACGAGATCTTATGCCTCACTGTCCCCTGTTCCCCAAAGCTCCTCCTGGCTGGGCTGGGGCTGGCAGCCTCCTCCATCATCCTGAGCCCCAGGACGCTTGTCCTCCAGTCCAGACTTTGTCCTGCCCCTGACTCTCCGGAGGGTACAGGTGCTGAGGAGCCAGGGCAGTTCTGAGCCTACGATCTGAAGGACTGCCTGAGGTTAGCCATGGAAAGTTCCCAAAGCTTCTAGAAGCCGGTGCGGGGGTCTTGTTTAAATGTGCACACAAGTTTGCTTCAGCACTCCTTACGCAGAATATGCAGGCAAGGGTTTGAGCAAGCGCTGCAGGGTCTCCTCATATGGCCAGAGAACTTGGGTTGGGGGCCGTCCCTGTTCTGTGCTGAACTGGTGGCCACCTCCCCCCACCCCAGGGGAGTCACTTCTAGAGACTTCCATGGCTGTGAGCTCCTGGAGCACCTCCTGCCATGAGATAGATTCCTGCATCATCCTTCCTAATCATCCTTCCTCTCCCTCTGACCTGGGGGGCTAGGGTGGAGCAGAAGGGGCAGGAAAAGCTGACAGCCTCCCGGGGGATGTCCTCTCTGCCTCTCTGCCTCTTTGCCCTGCAAAGACCTCCGCTCTGTTCCCTGGAGAGCATGGGGGTGTCTAGGGGCTCCTCTGTGACTGAATCTGTGACCTCCCATTCATTCATATGCATGGATCAAATTTTGGAAATGTAATTAATTACCTGTTGTTGTGTCTGCTTTAATTATTGTCGTATTTTCTATGCACTTTATACAACTCAATAAATAGTTGGGGAAACAAGATCTTGGTGGGGGCCAGGGCTCATGGGAAGCCAGGCTCTGCCCACAGCCTCGGGAAGTACTCCATCCACCTCTCATTCATGATCCCATCCATTCATCCTTCTTCTGATCATGTGTTCATTCATTCTCCAGTCAGTCATTGATTCATCTACCCACTCCCTCTTCCATTCAGATATTCGCTTACTCCTTCCTTCCTTCCTTCATGTATCCAGTGAATATGCATTAGCACAGCCGTGCAACAGGCTACAGCAGAGGTGCCAGGAAGCCCATGGTCAACAAAACAGAAGGTCTTCACCTTTTAAGAGCTAAAATCTGGTGGGGGAGACACCATACACACACACAAAGGACACAAATAGAGCTAGGATGGTCAGGGAGGACTACTTGGAGGAGGCAACCCTCCTTTAAACCCACTCCCTGAATTATTCATTTGTTCATTCATCCATTGGAGTCAAACACGCTCTGTTCCTGGAGAGAGTAAGAGATAGAAAAGTCCATTCTGAGCCAAGACCTGGGGGGAGAGACAACTGGCAGCCAAATTATTATAAGGTAGTAGGAATCATCGTGGTGGAGCTCTCCGAGTGAGTGGGGAGCATGGAGGCTGAAGAAACAGACAACAGAGGTTTCAGGGGGAAGAAGCCTGAAGCCATTCTCCTGGGACCCTAGAAGGTAAGGGGGCCACACATCAGCCTCAATGAAGGGGTAGACTTGCCCTGTGACAAGTGCTGGGCACAGCAGTGCTGGCATGGAGGTGGAGAAGGAGGAAGAGGAGGTGGAGGAGGAGAAGGTGAAGGAGGAGGAAGAGGAAGAGGAGAAGGCGGAGGAGGAGGTGGAAGAGGAAGAAGAGAAGGAGGTGGAGGAGGAGGAGGATGGGGAGGAGGAGGAGGCGGAGGAGGACATGGAGGAGGAGGAGGAAGAGGAAGAAGGCTGGTGAGCAAGACCACCTGGCTCCCAGGCTGACTAATTCTTGCTTGGAGTCAGAGGTGGGCTTGGTAAGCTGGGTCACCGTGAAGAAGCAGAAGTTTACGAGGAAACACACTCTAAGTTGAGCCCTGCGCACGCAGAAGCCTAAGGCTGGAGGGCTGCTTGCAGAGTGGGAAGCCAGTTGGCATGCGTGGCTGGAGATGGTGGCTTAGGCCCAGGAGGTGGGCGATGAGACCATGGCGGCAGCTCTGAAGGTGACCTGGGAGAAAACCCGAGAGCAATGGGCTGCCATGAGCGGTCCACAGGCGGGGAGCAGCTGCCAGAGCCGAGTTGCCCGTGCGTGCTTACAGATGCGTCTAAATGCCCCGTGGGCCTCAGCCAGGGCACCAAGCAAGACAAGGCCTCCGCCCATGCAGAGCCGGGCACTCCAGGGGGCAAACATGCCACCCGGGTGACTATCCCAGGAGCCCAGAAGTCTAGGAGAGCAGCTTAGGCTCAGGAAAGAAAAATTAAAAGCCAATAACACCTACTATTTATCAAGTCCCTCCTCCATGCCAGGTGCGCCCCGTTCGTTATCCCATTAATAATAATAATCGTAGGGGCCGCCGCAGCGGTAATAACTAACACTCATTTGGTGCCAGTTTCTTTCTGTTCTACGTGCTTTTACCCATATTAATTCCTTTAATCTTCGCAACAAGCCTGTAAGGTGAACGCTGTCATCGTGATCCCTGTCTGACGGAAAAGGACGTGGAGACTCAGAAGTTGGGGGGTCCTCCAGGACAAAGAGACGGGGTGAGGCTATCACCGCAGGCCCTCTCTGTTCACGGGGTGCAGGGGGCGAAAGGAAGTCTGCAGGGGAGTCGCAGCCTCCCTTTCACCCACTCCACCAAGGGAGGGGCCGGATTGGGGGGCGACGGGGCACAGGACCCTGGAAGAAGCCCACACTGTCCTCTGCCCTCAGGCAGGCTCCGGCTGCTGCTTCCCCTGCCGAAGGAGGCTGGTGCTTTATGAACCCAGAACCACAGCAAGATTATCCTATTAATTTATTGGTATTGCTAATTAAACATCATATTCGCAAATGTAAATTTCCTAATGGCCTCTGTTTCATTTCCGAAGTTTCCTAAAAGAGACTTCTGGTTATGGCTGTCAATTGAAACCAATTAAGTCTCACCGAATGGGTGGGCTGTGGCCGGCTCAGGGTTACCGAGGGGCTCTGGGGCGTCTGGACAGGGTGTGGCTGGACCTCTCGTAACCGCAGAGGAGGACCATGCTGGAGAGGAGGCAGAGCAGACCCAGCCCTGAGCTTTTGGGAGCTCGGCTGCCTTCTCACTGACACCCCTTCTCAAGGACAGGCTTTCCTCTTGCGACTCAGAGGGCCGCCAACCTGTACCCAAAAGTGTTTGCAAGGCTGTGCAGGGAGGAGACAGGACTAGGATGAGGCATGATACGGTGGGAGGGAGGAGGAGACAGTCCACTGAGAGCATCCAAGAGCGAGCAAAAGCCAGCGCCTGGAGGAAACTTCAAGATTTTTCCAGTTGGGCTCTTCGAAAATGGGGGAACTGAGCCACCAGGAAGGAAGTGACTTACTCAAGGCCTTCAAGTCAGTAAGGACAGGAGTTGGGACTTGATGAGATATACCTCTTCTGCCTCTGATACCTTTGAGGGTCTGATGAAACATGTGCCCTCACTCCGGAAAATGTACCCCAGGATTGCACAAATGCAGGGACCCCCCACTCTAGACCACGGTGACTCCCTACCCTAATTTTATTGCATAGTGTTTAAAAGCAAGGGCTCTTGTCCAAGAGTTTCTTCTTGTGAATCCCATTCCATTCAGCTTCTTTGAACCTCACTTTCCACATCTGTAAAATGGGGCAACAGTCTCTCCTTCCCAGGAGTGTTGGAAGAATTATTTGACAAAGCATGTGAGTAGATGCCCAATAACGTGGGACCTCATCGCGCAGAGCCCAGTGAGGCCGAGGACCCATCCTGGGCCCGGCTGCCAGGTGGGCGTCATCTCTGTGGTCCTCCCAGCCCACGCGGTATGTGCTGTGTTGTCCCCTTTATAAATGGGGACGCTGAGGTTCAGGAGTCAGCGGCTTGCCTGGCCTGGGGTTGTCTGGGGGAGGGTCTCTCTGACCCCACGGTTTGAGTTGGAGACCATTGTGCCTTTGCTGAGCAGCAGCAGAAATGTGTGAGTCCACAGGGGACCAGAGGCCAAAGGTTCCCTGTTTTGCAGTTTCTCTGCGGGGAGAAAGCGAGGATGGATGCCTCCCCCACAATCGGGGCCTGGGGTCCCATCTGAAATACAGCACAGGGGAATGCTGCTCTCTCGTTCGACGCTGCCCTTTCCATCCCGACAACACCAGCCCTGGTGTCCCCTCCTAACACCCAGGCATAGCCTTTGGAGAAACGGACAGAAAAGGGAAGCTGTAGGGGAAACTGAGTTCAAAGGCTAAGGCATTAGCAAAGAGCAGAGGTTGCAGAAGACCCTCCCCTCGCCTTCACTGGGTACCTCTGGGGAAGCTGGGGAGTGGGGCTGGCCTGGTGGGGGCAGAAGTGAGGGGCAATGTCCCCATGCCAGGAAGTATCCCGCCCCCGCCCCCCGCCCCAGCTCTCTGCAGCCCACCAGGCTTCCGTGTGTCAGTGTCTTTAGGAGACCAGAGGGGAATCTGAGTGTTTTGGTTGCTGCCTGGGAATCTCCATTAGGGAAAGTTTTAAAAATATGCTCTATGTTGTTTATTATTCATGGTAATGACACATTACCACGAGGCTGCTCCTCAGCTCCCTACTGTCAGGGCTCCTAATGGGCTGGGCTCGAACCGCCCACCAAGAGCCCTGCATTGACCTGAGTGGGGTTCAGGGCATGGGCCGGCACCCCAGTGCGTCCAGACTTTAAAGATATGTGTGTGTGATACAACCCACAGAAGGTGAAGTTTACTCATTGTAACCCTTTAAAGAGTACCACTCAGGGGCATCACAGTCATTCACAGTGTCATGCAATTATCTAGTGTCAACTTTTTCACCCCAAGAGGAAACCTGACGCACTAAGGGATCACTCCCCATTTTCCCACCCCCTGAAAACCACCCATCTGCATTCTGTCTCTGCAAGGTTGCCTCTGGGTTTGCCTACGCTGTCCCCTTTAATCCCCCACCCCCGGTTCCCCCTGCTCCCGGCCGTCATAACCGCTATTCCACTGTGTCTACGATCCAGTCTACACCAGGGGCCCTATAAACGGGTCACACCCATGTGGCTTTTGAGTCTGGCTTCTTTCACTTGGGCATCATGTGTTCACGGCTCATCCAGGTTGTACCTGTATTTTATTCCACGTTAGGGCAGAATAATATTCCACGACAGGCATCTCCCACACTGCACCCCTGCATCCCCTTGTGGACGACGCTTGGGTTGTGCCCGCCTTGTAGCTGCTGTGACTAGTGCAGCAATAGAGTGTCCTGACTTTAAGGATACGGCCTCCTGGATTCTAAGCGAGAGGTCTAGATTCTGGTGCACAGAGACCCAGATAGCAGATATAAGGATGTTCATACATGCTAGACCCCAGGCTGTCCACGCGCTGGGCGTGAGGGTGTCCAGACTCCACCCACAGCCCCGGGGGCCCTCGGACCACCTGGGAGCTGTCACAGTAGGTGAGCTCCCGTGGAGCCGGGTCCTGAGCCTCAGAGAAACTGCCTGCAGCAGGCTCCCTGGGGTGGGAGGAAGAGGGGCGGGGACCCCGGGGGAGGGAGAGGGTTGGATGAGACGACCTTCTGACCTTCTGAGGCCCTTGTGGGCCATCAGACAGGCAGCAGCCTCTCCCTGTGTGGCGGAGCCCCGGGGACTAGCTCAGAAAACAGGGAATGTCAGAGAGGGACAAGGCCTTGCATCAACAGTTCAAGTCCCCCCGCCGGGGTATTTGAGAAGGGGGAGACTGAGGCCCGTGGAAGAAAGGGTCTCTTCATAAGCATCACCACTGCCTTCTCTGACTGGCACTCGCTCGACATGAGCCGCTCCACCACACCCTCTGTGAGGAGCTGTTCCCATTTCACAGATGGGAATGTGGCAGCTCCGAGAATTGTACCCATTGTCAAAAACGGAGGGAAGGGACTAAGTTCTCAGGTGTCCCTAAAGGGAGCTAGAAGTTTTCTGACTAAGCCCACATGACTGTGACCAGTGACGACTGTCCTCAAGGTTGCCACTGGGTCATCCTTCCGTAGGGGATTCAGCCCCACACCCTGGCATCTCCTGGCATCTCCATCTCTCAGTCTCCCTACAAGCCAGAGACGGGGCATCTCATGAGGTGGCGAGAGCACAGGCTGGGGTGCAAACCCCACCTTGACTCGTTGGTGACATGCCGCAGCCCACTGGACAAATTGGGCCCATGTGGGACACCGGGAGTCTGGCCGAACCTGCCGCAGAGGGTCGCTTTAAACTGATGCAGCCACACATGAGCCCCAACAAATGAGGGGGCCTCCCCGGCCCCCCACCAGGCCCTGCAGGGAAGACCTGAGCAAGAGACGATGGGGAGCCCGGTGCTACCTGCCGCCCACAACCCCGCTGGGATTCACAGCTGAGAAGGAGCGGAGCTCACCGCCTCTGCGGGATGATCAGAGAGGACACCACCTTAATTCCACCTCCATCAGACCTCCACCAGAAGACATGACCCTTCCCCTCATCAATATTCAAGAGCTTAACAAAAAAAGCTATAACTAGGGAAGTCAGAAATAATGGAATGCAGTATTGATTATTTTATGGTGCGATTAGGGGTAATTACATCTCTCAAATTTTATTTTAATGTTACTTTCTACTACTTTTAGCCTTTTAAAATTATCCCAAACATCCCCATTTAATGGAACCCACATGCCTTCAATTTCAATGTGAAATACTTTTTTTCTGCTAAAGTGTGACCTCAATATATTTGAAAACATAAATTACACCATGTATAAACCATAAAAAATGAATGATGAATTTAATTCTGGTGAAGTGTGAGGGATTGAGGAGGCAGGCGGGCAGAGGTGCTGTTTATCCAGGGCGGAGGGGACAGTCGGAAGCAGGAGGGGACAGCGGGGGCAGGAGGGGGGCAGCTGACCTTCAGAGGCACTGGTGCTCAGAGTGTGGACAACACAGGCCAGGGAAGGACTCAAGCGCGCTCTCCCGCAGGGTGAGCACTAAGTCAGACCTTCTTCCCACCCTCCCTGGGGCGTGCAGTTCGAGTCCAGCGCATGTGCTGCTCGTGGTCTGGCCTGCGCCTCCCAGTCTGACCGTCCGGGAGGGTAGTGTGGCAGGACGCTAATTTACCCCTGTTCCATTTTATTGGTTCCATTATACAGATGAGCAAACTAAGGCCAAAGGGACTCGCTCACCTAAAGTAAGTTGGCGACTACTATCATAGGGCGGGGGGCTGGCTGCAAAGCTAGGACTGGGGACTCTTCGAGGGCAAGAGCTTCCAGGTATCAGAAGGGGCCTGTGGTGACTGGCATGTCCCCGCAGACTTCAGGTCAGTGAACAGAGTGATTGAGAACATGGGCCAGACAGCCCTGGGTTCAAATCCTGCCCCTGATAGGGGTGCTATGAAAACACTGCCATTGAAAAGCCCCTGTCAGGTTGCTTCTGTCCTCCCCTTGCCCTGGTGCCATGCTGGGACCTGGGCGTCGGTTTGGATCAGAGTTTTTCAAAACTGGTAGGGATTTCTCCTAGCTCACAGTGTAGGAACTCAGACTAGAGTATGAATGAAATGCCTGACAGGCGCCCCATCCCCACCCCCCCACCCCCCACCCCCACGCGGGACCAGAGTTCTTCATTTCAGAGCTTAGTTCTCAGCCCTCCCTCAGAGCAACGCCAGCTCTGAGCACAGGTGAGCCTTTCTCCTTCCTGACACACGCCCTGCCCCACTCTTCTGGCCAGCGCTGGTCTCCTGCTGTTCCTCCCCCTCTTCATCTCCCAGAGCCCAGACCCTGTCCTCCCAGGGAGACCTCATCCCTTCATGCCTTGTCATCCACCTAGACCAGAGCTGTCCAGTAAAAGCATCATGCAAGACTCAGCAACCACAAAAATTCAGGTAGCCACGTTTTAAAAATAAAGTGAAGCAAGTGAGGACAAATCCGTTGGGTATGAGCCATGCACATCTCAAGGATTAGAGCTTGAGGCTGAAGTGCCTTCATTCCTACCTGCACATTTCCTTAAAAAAATAGATAAAAATAAAATGAAATAGGTATACCCTGGTGGCTTAGCAGTTAGGTCTGCAGCCTCTTACTGGTGCAGTCCACATATGTCTCAAGGACCCCAGTTCATGTCCAGGGGCCAGGGTCAGGTGTGGGCGGAAACAGCCAAGGTGAACAACTAAATTAAAATAAACGCATGCTTCTTTCTCCCCTCTCTTCCTGCCTGCCTACTCGCCTTCATTCCTGCCCGCACCTCTCCTTTAAAGAAATAGATAAATAAAATTAAGTGAAATAAATTTAAATACTATATTTTCGCTAACAAAATACTTTCGGAATATTAGCATTTGAACTTGTCAATATACCCAAACCATGGATGAGCTCTTTTGCCTTTGGACTCTTGCACACGCCTGTCACACCAGTTGCATTTGAAGTGCCTGGACACCGCATGTGGTTTATGGCTCCTGGGTGGGGAGCAAAGGTCTCCACACTGACGCTGACCCTGACCGTTGCCACGGAGCAGCCACTCCTACACCACATCTCCATTTGGACGTCTCGTAGGCATCTCAACTTCCAGAGGTCCAAAGCTCCTGCTCTTCCCCCAGCCTGCCCTCCGCACGGCCTCCTGCCTCCGTGACGGTGGTCCCAGGCTTCCAGGTGCAACTCAAAGCCCCTGCTTCCTCTTCCCCGTGCTGCATCTGTCAGCAAATCCTATCTGCTCTGTCTCTGAAATGTGTCCCAGATGTAACCACTTCCCATCTCCTCCTTTGTGGTCACCTGGTCCAAGATGCCAACCCCTGGTAATCACGACACCTCCATACTCTTGCCCCTACAGCCTGGCATCCTCCCAGACCTCAGAGCAGGCCAATTCAGCCTGAGTAGACTCCTGTCCTCTGCTGACAGCCTTCCATACCTTCCCCGCATCTTGCTCAGGGTGAAAATCCAAGTTCATATATTAGTGCTCGAAACCCATAAACATACTCCTGCCCCAGAGCCTTTGCTTCTCGTCCCTTGGCCAGATGGCCCTTTCTGTGGGTATCCGGGGCCATGTCTTCCATCTCCAAGTTTTTGCTGAAATGTGGCCTTTTGCTTGAAATTATTCCTGAGCTTTCCATTTCCAAGGGCCACTTCTCTCCCCATCTTCCTACACATCCTTCATCTCTCTCCTTTATGCTCATGCAGTAGCTCATCTACATATCTATTTATTTATTTACCTATTTATCAATCAGTGCCCTCCTGCACCAGAATGTCAGCTCCAAGAGGCCAAGAATTTCTGTCCATCGGTCCTTCTGTCTGTCTTGTCACGGCTCTATCCACGTGCATACTTCCTGCACTGTGTTAGACATTCATACATATTTGATGGATGAATGGATAAGCCTCACCACCAAGCAACAGCCGTTTGAACCAAGACCATTTATTGAATTCTGCTTATTTGAAATGTCACTTTATCAAAAATGAAGCTTTCATGCAAACATGGACCTGCTCTTTTCCATTAATTGATTTATTTAACCTCATTCCAATACTATACTGCTTTAATTACTATGATGCTACAGTGCATTTTTCCAGCTGTTGAGCAATTCACCTCTCAATTCTTTTTAAATATTATTACACAGTTTCTTTTTCACATGCACACTACAAGTGGACTATCTCATTGGATAAAAATTTATGCTGGGAGCTCCATTAAGTGTATGTTCATCTATTAATTAATTTAAGGAGAATTTATTTTGGCATCCCCTGATGGAGTAGCGGTTAGGTCAGCTGCCTCCAAAGGAGTGCAGTTCACTACATCTCAAGGACCTGGGTTCGCTTCCAGGGTCAGGGGGAACAACCAATGTGAACTAAATAAAAATAAAATAAAATACTTCTTCCTTCTCTCTTTTCCTGTGTGCCTGCCTGCTCGCCTTTATTTCTACCTGCATCTTTCCTTTAAAAAAAAAAAGAATTTATTTCAATATTGTCATCCTATCCTGGATATATATATATGGGTATATATATATATATATATATATATATATATATATACATATATATACATATATGTATCCATTTATTTTTTAATGTAAAAACATCAAAGGAAAATCTTTTCACAAGCTTAGGGCAGAAAAAACAAGACACAAAACCCAGGAATCTAAAAGGAAGAAAGTTCCTTAGAACACGTTTCGAGAAACAGACAAAATATACAAGCAGACAGTCCACAGAAGAGGAAACGAAATTGGCAATAATCTTATTTTTTTAATGTTCACACTCAGTAATTGGGCAAGTGAAAATTAAAACAATAGAAAATCTTTCTTTTTCTTGCCTGCCCAGCTGACAAGAATTAAGGAGACTGATAAAGAAAGTGTTGGTAAAGATGTAAAAACCGGCGCTCTCACAGAACGCCGGCAAAGGCATACGTGAGTTAAATGTGTGGAGAACAATTTGTTAATCTCTATTGAAATAAAAAAGTGACCCAGCAATTCCACTTCTAGGTCTTTCTTTTCCAAAAAGACTCACTTGGGTGCACAAAGATATGTGTAAGAATGTTTTATTACCTTGTTTTGTAATAGAAAACCTTTTTGAAAAAAACATAAATATCCATCAGCCAGAGGCTGGTCTAAGGCTGCTTAGAGAGCCGTCACACTGTGGAACCTTGAATAGCTTTTTACAAACAGTGAGGCAGAGCTATAAAGATCAGGGAAAGATCTCCAACGCATGTGCAAACAAGTAAGTCAGAGCAATAAATGTGATATGATGCCGTTCATTTAAAAGATAATTAAGATATTTGAAAACTGGGCAGAGTTTGAACAGATAATTCTTCAAAGATATACACCAAAGTCTAAAAGCACACGAAAATAAAAATGTTCAACGCCACTAGTCATTAGGGAGATGCAAATCAAAATCGCAATGAGATACCACTTCATACCCACTAGGAAGGCAGTAATCAAAAAGACAAATAATAGCAAGTAGGGGTGAGGCTGTGGAGTCTTCTTACTTTGCTGATGGGATTGCACCAGGGTATTGCCTGTTGGAAAACAGCCTGGCAGTTCCTCAAGGTAAAAATGGACTTACCTTATAACTCAGATAATTGATTCTCGGTATATACCCAAGAGAAATGTATGAAAATATATATCCACATAAAAATATGTATGTGAATGTTCATAGTAGCATTATTATATATACTATATATATATACATATATATAGTCAAAGAATCAGAACAATTTAAATGTCCACCAACAGATGAATGAAAAAGTGAAATGTGAATATACATGCAAGGGAATAATACTGAGCCATATAAGGGATGAAGAAGTATCCATACAGGCTCCAAGAATGAAAACACACTTGAGTGGAAAAGTCATGCACAAGCGATCACGAGTTATTGTTCCTTTTATATGAAATGTCCAGAACAGGCAAATCCAGTGAGACAGAACAATTAGTGTTGCCAAGGGCTGGGGAGATGAGGACAATGGACAGTGGCTGCTGGTGGGTACATATTTCAGGGGTGGCTCAGGTGCTGACATGGCAGCTGAGGAGCAGATCATGCAAAGCCCAAGGACCCAGGTTCGAAATCCGGGGCCAGGGAAAACAGGGACCAACACATCAAATACAAATAAATTGAAGTTGCTTTTTTAAAATAACTTCTTTCAGGGTGATGAAAATGTTCTAAAAGCAGTATGGTGATGGGAGGACAACTCTGAAGATACTTCAACACAGTACATTGCACACTTTTAAGTGGGCGAATTGTCTAGTATGCAAATCCTACCCTTCCAAGCTGTTCTGGAACAAAGAGGTTTGCTTTGGATCCTTTCTCACTGGTTCTTCATAAACCAGAGGGAGAATTTTGCCCACAACCCACTACCCTTATCAGTCACCTTTAAATCACGGTGAATGATCTGTGATGGACAAAATGTCAGCATGTTCAATACAAACAAGACCGTGTTTTGCTGGAGTCTGTTGCCACAGGCCCCGA
This sequence comes from Solenodon paradoxus, assembly GCA_004363575.1. Lineage (NCBI taxonomy): Eukaryota > Metazoa > Chordata > Mammalia > Eulipotyphla > Solenodontidae > Solenodon > Solenodon paradoxus. Next base: position 36,823 of record RJWH01004612.1, on the reverse strand, counting down.
TGTGGCTCAGCGCGACAGTCACTGACCTTGTCTCTAAATGTTTGATAATTTGTTCACCAAGGAATTGTCTGCATTCAATTTGCTTTTTAAAAATGTTGCAATAAATTGTGATTTCTCTTCCTTTTTTTTTTTTTTCTCCTTTCTTTTTGACATTCCTAAAGTTTTCTTCGTTTGCCCCACCCTGGTCCAGGTCCCATTGCACAACCAGCACTCCTAGTCTAGATCTGGTCCCTAAAGAAGCCTCCAGGGACCCCGGGACCCTGGCGGTTGGGTGGGAGGTGGGGGTTGGGTGGGAGGTGGGGAGTGCTGGTTTGATTGCCCGCAGACTGTGGGCAAGAGGCGCCCTCCTTCAGGGGCGGCTGGGCAGCGCTGCCCAGATCCTAATTCACGGAGAGACTCGAGTATGGGGAGACAGGGGGAATGGGTGGAAGGGGGTGAGAGGGAAGAGATGAGAGAGGAGGGAGAAAGAGGGAGAAGGGAGAGAAGAAGCGGGGGAGACAGGAGACATAAAGGAGCTGGGAGAGAGAGGAGACAGACGGGTTGAGATTAGGAGAGATCCAGGGGCAGCACAGAGCAGGGAGGGGAGCCGAGGTCCCACCGCGGGACGCCCCTCCCGCAGCAGCCCGCCCCGCCCCCACCCCGGGCGCGGGAGGCCGGGAAAGACCGTCAGAGGCGCCCGGGGATGGGGGCGCTCCCGGGCGCCCGCCACCTGATGCTTATTGATCGGCGCCCGGGGTCGCCGCGGGGGCACCGGCTGCTGACGGGCGGGGCGACCGCACATTAGCGCGGCCGGGACCACACCCCGGAACGCGGGCGGGCAGCCCATTAGACGCCCGGGCCGAGTGACCAGCGTGCGGGCCGGGAGAGGCCGGCTCGGCAGAGACGGCCCCCTGCGGCCGGCGTACAGGCGGGAGGGGATGCAGGGGGCTGATGCCCACAGGCTGGAGGCTGCAGACCCCTCAGCCGTCGCCGGCTTCAGCCCGCACGTTTCTGCGCTCTCCAGCACCTCCTGCAGCCCCCAGGCCTCTGCACCTGCTGTGCCCTCTGCCAGGACGGCCACCCTCCCGACTTAACCCCGCTCCTTCTTTGGCTGCAGTCTTACAAGTCCAGCCCTTCAGGCCTCCTTGGCCCAGTTGGACGCCCACCTTTTCACTGTCCACACCCTGCTTTCAACAAGACCTCATGAAAACTGACCCCGTCTGGCCGGTCATGAGGACCAGGGCTCATCTCCTCAAGGGCTCTGAGTCTTCCGGCTGCGCCCTACCCCACATTTTCTCTGGGAGCCTAGCAGGGACATCCGGGGACCCGTGGCACACTTGTGGTGAGCAAATAATGACTAAAGCTGCCCCGGGGGCAAAATCTGCAGAGCCCACAGGCACCCCTCGACCCCCTACTCTTATTCTTGAGCTTGGCGGAGGGTGTGTAGCAGAACTTGGGTGGAACTCCTGCTGTGTGATCTCCGTAAGCGAAGTAACCTCTCTGGGCCTCCTCTCTGCCCCAGCGTCTGCATCAAGTCCTGTGTCCTAATTCCTGCCTCTGCAGGTGCCCACATGGGCCAGTGCCCAAGCTGGGGCCCCAGAAGGAGGGGTGGCCTGCAAGGAACATGAAATGCTCCGGCGTGGTGGGGGCACAGGAAACAGTCACTGCTGAGGGTCTGAGACAGCAGCTTCCGGGCGGGGGGCAACATGGCTTCTTCCGAGTGTGTGTGTACATGCAACTCCCTGCACACCAGAGCCCACCCCTCACCTGCTGCAGCCCCACTTCAGGCCACAGGGACTTTGCCTGCCTTCCAGCTCCTTCTCATCAGCCTCATTTTCCTCCTTTGTATCCTCCGTCCCCTGACCCAGCTTCCCTATTTTCTGCCCCTCCCTCCTGCCTACCCACCCAGGTGAGATTCCTTGAAAGAGGCAGCTGGTTCCTCTCTTCCATCCTTTCTCATCTCCTCCACAGAACTGCTTTAGTCCAGAACACCAACAGCTCTGCATGGCTAAGCCCAGAGGCTTCTCAGCACTGACCACGAGCTGACCCCAGTGCACTGTTCCACCAGAGCTTTCGCTCCATCCTCCTACCCTTGCTTGACGGGTTCTTTCCCCTCTCCCTGGCCCTCCTTCCACTCTCCCCAGCAGATCAGGCTCAATCTCCTGCCCTTCTCTCTCTGATCCCCCCAGCGCCAGCCTCTTTAGACACTAATCTCTGCTGACAACTCCCAAGTTGGTCTCCCGAACTCAACCTCTCCCCAGAGCTCCAGGCTTGTCTATACATCTGTGTACTCAGCATCTTCATATGGGTACTAGGCAGGGCTGCCTTCAGTTCATATGCCTCTGAAAAGTTAGGAGAAATTAAAACAACAAAGAAAACGACTTCTTCCTGTGTATTCTGCCCAACCGTAGGCAGGCCTGCCAGGAGGAAGCAGAATGCACCTGCCCCCTCTAGGCAACCCTAGATTGATCCTTGGGTAAAGGAGGAGGCCAGGAGGAGAGGGGAGAAAGAGGAGACGGGGGAAAGGGGAAGAGCACTAGATTTGGGGCTTTAATTGGTAACATTTGGCTTAAACTAATCTGAATGGCAATTCCATTATACCAGAGTTCTGGTGCAGTCTGTGGAAGCAGTGAGGCTGCGGGAATGTGGCTGTGTCCCCCCTCCCCGACTCGCCCTTTCCACTTGGCCTGAGCCTGCAGGGGAGTAGCAGCCCTACCTGGGCAGTCACGCATATCACACTCCTGCTCACTTATACGCATGCACTAAGTCACACTCTGAACATGCCTCCCACTGCCCCCAATCTGTGAAGTGACCATAGCAGGTTTAGAGTTGAGGTTGGGGTGGGAATCAGGTCTCCACAAGAGACTGGTAAGCAAGATGACATGCTCAGGGGACATCCTGAGCATGATTGCAACAGGACACAGTTCTTCACGTGTGTTCAGGATTTAGCAGTTCAATAAATCTATGATCAGAATGACCCGCCCCCTTGGATATGCCACCCTTGTACAGTGTACAACCTCTGCACCCTTACATGACAGTCCTACTAAAGGCGCCTGTATTATCCAGGACAGGATAAATTATGCTATAATAACAAATAACATCAAAATCTCAGTATCTTAGAGCAACACACGTTGTTTCTTTCTGAGGGTACAGATCCAGGGCAGGTGGGCAGAGGACTCTGCTCCAGAAGTCACTTGGTCGCCCCGGCTGATGGTGATTCCACCTCCGCTCCTACTCTGTGACAGCCTCAGCAGGGGACCAGCGGAGGAGTTTACACGCCTCAGCCCCGAAATTACACATGTCACGCACTCCAACTCTCTGGCCAGAGCTCAACCTGTGGCCACATCTAACTTGAAGGTAGCAGGATTTACTGTCCCTTGAACACCCAACAGAGAACAGGGTGTCAGGCGAGTAGTGGTGTCTACCTCCGCACCCCAAACTTAATGCATTTGAACCCAATTCCTCCCAGTTTTCTAAGCCGTGCTAAATCTATCTCCACCTCTCCTGAGCTCAAGTTCCAAACTTTGGAGTTACCCTTTTATTCTGTTTGTTTGTGCTTTTGTTGCTGTTTTCATAGCCAAGCAATGTGCAAATCTTTTCCACTCCATGTTCAAACTATATCCAGAAGGTAACCGCCTCTTTCCATCCATGCCACACCACCAGCCTGCTCTGGGCCACCATCATCTCTTCACTGTCACAGGGGCCTCTTTGTTTACCTTTGCCCGCACTGAGTTTCTCCACCCAGTGACCCAGGGTCCCCCTAGTCAGGGAGGTCTACTCTGCCCAAAACCCCACATCTCCCAGCGAAAAGGCAAAGTCCTTCCGATGCCGCTCAGAGCCCTGAGATGGCATCCCTCCCTCGTCTGTGCAAACTCACCTCTCCCTGCACTCCAGCTGCCCCTTGAACCTGAGTACACTCTGACCTCAGGCCCTTTGCACTTGCTGGGCCCTGTCTCCAATCTCAGCATAGCCCCGTCCCAGCTCCTTCAAGACTTTGTTCTAAGTTCTCCCGAGGAGGGCCCTGCCTGACCTCCCTGTTTTAAACCACACACCCACCTCTGCATGTCCTATGTATTGTATTTCTTTTCTTTTCTTTTCTTTTTTTTTTTTGGTCAGGAGACTTATCACCTTCTAGCAATGGAAAAGATGGACTGCATTTACCACCTGTCTTCCCAACTAGAATGTAGGGCAGAGATTTTTATCCGGTTCACCGCTATCCACCTTTCATCTGTAATAACGCATCTGGTGGGTATGCTCTAGTGGCCTAGCAGTCTAGCACACCCTGAGAGCCATCCCACAGCCATCCCAAGGTCCCCGGTTCAAGACCTGGTCAGGGAGAACACCAATGTGAATGATTAAAACAAAACAAAAATAGAATGCCTCTCTCTTCCTGCCTGCCTACTTGCCTTTATTCCTGCCTGTATGTTTCCTTTAAAAAAATAAAATAATGCATCTGGCATGTGGTAGATGCCCAGTGAAAAGCAGAGCAGGACATAGTAGCTAAAACTCACGTTCTGAAACCAGTTGCTGCTGTTCAAAGACTCGCCTTCCCAGTTCACTCCAGCACGACCCAAATCATTATCACGTGATGTGGAGCAGTCGGCTTACCTTCCCTGACCTCAGTTTGCTCATCTGTATAATGGGCATAAGAAGAGTACCTCCCACATGGAGTTACAAATTTTGATGATCTAATGCAGAGCTAGCTGTCCCTACAAGGCTGGCAAAGAAATTATTGGTATACGTTGGCTGTTTCTATTTTAAAACATTGACCCTAAAATTCTACATTTATCCACTGAAAGCAAGGGTGAGATATCATGCTGATGATGGGTAACTATTTACATATAATAGTGTTCTTGACTGTGGCTTTAATAGTAAAAAGTTGAAAATGATTTAAATTTCTAAGAGGCTGGGCTTGTTCTATAAGATGGGGTCTACTCTTTGAAGGAATACCAGGTAGTCATTAAAACTCAAGTTCCAAAGAATATAGCATGGCCTGGGAGATGTTCTTAGTATAATGCTAAAATGAAAAAGCAAGATATAGTTCTTTCCTTTTTTAGTATTTTATTGAGGTAATTTTGTTTTACAAATTAAAATAAACTCATATGTGTAGGTTCCCCATTCCTCAGATCCATGTCAGCACACCCTGTCCTCCACATCACCAAGTGTTCCTCCCCAGTGTCCAGTGGGCCCCTCCACCACTTGTCTCCACCCCCTCAACTCATCCCATGCCCTATTGTCACCTTAGTTCTGTTGCAAATGTTTCAGGGTTGGTTATGTTTCATCTGTTCCTTTGTTTTGTCTGTTCACATTCCACCCGTGAGTGAGTCATCTGGTTTCTGTCTTTCTTCTTTTGATTTGTTTCACTTCGCATCATCCGCTCTAGATCCCTCCATGTTGATTCAAATGACAGGATTTCATCTCTTCTCAGGGCTGTGTAGTGTTCCATTGAGTATATGGACCACATCTTCTTCATCCATCTGATGTTAGGCATTTAGGTAGTTTCTAGTTCTTAGCTGTTGTGAATAGGGCCGCTGTAAACCTGGGGGTGCAGACATCTCTGCCAGTTAGTGTTTTTATATCTTTTGGGTAAATACCCAGAAGTGGGATGGTGGGATCACATGGGATTTCCATATTCAAGTTTTAGAGGAAGCTCTAAACTGTTTTTCATAGGGGCTGAACCAATTTGCACTCCCACCAACGGTGTAAAAGGGTTCCCCTTTTCTCCACATCCTCGCCAGCATTTGTTGTTTCCAGACTTTTGGAGAATAGCCAGTCTCTCAAGTGTAAGGTGATATCTCCCTGTTGTATTGACTTCATTTCCCTGATGGCCAGCGAGTAGGAACATGTTTTCATGTGTCTATTGCCCATCTGTATGTCTTCTTTGGAAAAATGTCTCTTCATTTCCTCTGCTCGTTTATTGATTGGATTGGCTGTTTTCTGTATTGGGTTTTATTGTATATTTTAGAAATTAAGTCATCAGAAATATGGAACACAAATATCTTCTCTCAGTTAGTAGACTGCTTTTTTGTTTTGATGATGTTTTCTTTCACTGTGAGGAAGCTTTTTAGTTTAATGTAGTCCCAACTGTTTATTTTTGTTTTTGTTTTCCCGATGCTAGAGTTGAGTCCCCAAAAACCTAAGGGTGATGTCATGGAATGTCTTCCCTAGGCTATCCTCCAAAATTTTCTGGTTTCCATGTTATGTTCAAGTCTCTAGTCCATTTTGAGTTAATTTTTGTAGATTATGTCAGAGAATGGTCTAGCCTCATTCTTTTGCACGTGACTGTCCAGTTTCCCCACACCATTTGTTGAAGAAAGTTTCCTTTCTCCATTGACTGCTCTTGGCTCCTTTGTCATAGGTTAACTGACTGTACGTGAGTGGGTCAGCTTCTAGTGACTCAGTTCTGTTCCACTCATCTGTGCTTCTGTTAGTTTTCTGGTGCCATACCGTTTGATCACTATTGCTTTATAGTATAGTTCAATGTCTGGAAGTGTAATTCTTCCAGGTTTGTCCTTTTTACTCATAATTGTTTTGGCTATTCAAGGTCTTTTGTTGTTCCATATAAATTTTAAGATTTTTTGTTGTTGTTCTGTTTCTTGGAAATAAGCCTGTGGAATTTTAATGGGGATTGCATTAAATCTGTTTATTGCTTTAGGTAAGATGGCCATTTTAACAATGTTGATTCTTCCCAGGCCACAAGCAGGGGATGTCTTTCCATCTCTTTGTTTCCTCTTCTATTTCTTTTAAGAAGGACTTACAGTTTTCATTGTACAGGTCTTTCACCTCAAAAGTAGGACATAATTCTTAAATTAAGCAGTGGATATCTGGCTGTTTGTTTATTATTTTTCTTTTTTTTTTTTTTAAAGGAAAGATGCAAGTAGCAATGAAGGTGAGTAGGTAGGCAGGCAGGAAGAGAGAGGAAGAAAACACACTTCATTTCTCTTATTGTTGTAGGTCTTGGTTATTCTCGCTGGCCTGGGACACGAACCCAGGTCCTTGAGATATATGTGGACTACGATTCAACAGGAGGCAGTTGACCAAACCATTACTCCACCTGGGTGCACCCTTTTTTTTTTTTAGAGAAGAAAGAAAACTTTTTTATTTAGTTGTTTATCTTGGTTGTTCCCCTGTTTTACGATTGTTATGCTAAACTATGTATATACTCTTATATGCAGTAATTCATAAGTCTGCAGAAAAAAAGTTAGAATACAATATAATATGATCCCAATTTGTATTTACACATTTTTATGCACTCCCCACACACTACATATTCATAGAAGGAAAAAAAAAATGGACTGGAAAAAATTAGAACCAAATGTTACCAATAATGTTAAGACATTGAAAGATCAAAACAATCTATTCTATTTCTTATTAAAAATTCAGATTTCTTCCAATTATCATGGAAGCCATAATGCTTTAGTCATCAGGAAAGAGGGATTTGTAAAGATTTGGGTCAGAGTTTTCCGAGTGCTAGTTCCACTGCTGGCCTGGTAATGGGTAACTGCCATGATGGTCCCGTGGGCTCCGGCAGGGTTGACAAAGGCAGGAGGACAGGCAGTGTACCTCTGCAGGACGGCTCAGGGCCTCCACTGAAGCACCCAGATGGCCGTCAGCAGGACAGCCCCTCACTGGGAGTGTGGGTGTCACTTTCACCCTGTCTGGGGCCTCTGCTGGCTGCCAGAGAACCCCAGACAGGTTCGGAGCCAGGGCCTGTCCCCCTCCACGTCCCTGTCCATCTGGGATGCCTTTCCTCTAAGCCGACCCCATACACGCTGTCCTCAGGGGTCCCTTCCTCTGGAAGCTCCAAGCTGCCTCACTCCCTGAGCTCTGGCCTCGTGGTGGGGCGTGAGAGGTGCCCACCCGCCAAGATTCTGCGATTGTGTTTGGGTGCCTGTCTGCATGATGAGGGACGTGATTTGTCCCGCAGCTGAACTGCAACATCCCTGGAGGCCTCCCCAGGTGTCACATGTCACCCGGCTAACAGGATAACACCTCACTGGGAGCCCACCCCCAAAGCCCCTCCCCTCCATCCCTTCCCTCAGTCAGCACACCCAGCTCACCCTGCTCCTGCAGGGTTCCACCCCCAAATTCCAGCTCCCTGCTTCCTGACTGCCTGTCCACTCCTTCCTCCAGAGGCCCCTGTGCTGCTCGGCCCAGGCACAGGCCAACCCCTCGCCAGGCCTTGCTGGGAAGCGCTGCTCCCCCAGGCTCACCCACGCCAGGCCCAGAGGCGCAGGGACAGGTGTGAACCTGGAACGACTTCGCCTGTTTTTCCGGAGCAACTGCCTGGGGGCTGCTGCCGGCTGACTCACCTCACGGGGAAGCACTTCCCCATCCAGGCTTCTGTGCCCCCATCTTCTGACGAGAGCAGGGCCCAGACGGCCCTGTCTGACCACCGGGACCCTGGTTTCTGTGTGCTCCCGGGACGGTTCGAGCAGGCCAGTGGCTGCAGTGGCCCGTTTTCTCAGGGCACGGATCTGCGTGTGCACACCTGTGCGAGGTGGGTGTGCGGCCTGAAGACCTGACTCCGTGTGAGTCCTGAAGTGTGTACACCCACCAACACAGGTGTGTGGAGCGCAGGACGCAGGACCTGGGGTCCGACTGTGAGCAAACACCCCACACCTGCGAATGCAGATCCCTGGCGCTGTGAGTGTGAGTGTGTGTGAGCACGTGTGTTCAGGGTGTGAGTGTGTATGTAACTGTACACATGGTTTTTAAGTGGCTTCCCCACTAACCCCTGAGCGAGCTCTGTGGGCCTCTGGGCCATCAGGCCATCAGTGCCCCAGTCAGGCCCTGGTCTGCTCAGGGACACAGGGCAGAGGCCCACCCTCCCACCCTCCACACCAGCCCAGAGGAACCGCAAAATTCAGACCAAGCAAGGGGAGCCCAGGAGACCATCTGTCCTTCACACCTCCTGATGTAAAGTAGCCCCTGAACCAAGCCCCCCGCGTCTCTAAGGGGCTGACCAGGAGCGCAGGGGGCAGAGGCCCCCACTGCTGCTGGGTCCCCATCCGCCCTAGCCTCATCATGGAAGCCCCCTCTCGCTGCCCCCAGAGAGCCGAACAGCTGGGGAAACACCTCAGCCCTACCCAGAGGGACCTGCTTTGACTCGCTGCCACAAGCAAATGGAGTGAGGACCCCTGGCGCCCCGCTCCCCCCCTGTGGCCGCTCTTCCCGAAAAATCAATCATGCTGCCACTGCGTTTGCGGGAAGTGGGGGGTGGGCAGGAGGGCTCGCAGGGCGCCCGCTCCCTGCAGGTGGCAGCCCAGTGGGGCTGGTGACCCGGGTTTGTGGGCACTGGAGGGGGCAACGGCTGTGACATTCCCACAGGCGCCCCCATCCTGAGCGCTGAGCCCCGCCTCGCTGACCAATCCTGACCCTACGCTGAGCGGGTGGGCGGGGCCCAGGGCGCTGCCAAGGGTGTGGCAGACATGGGTGGGTGCAGAGCCGCCCCCTGAGAGGCTGGAGTGGAGGGCGGCGAGGGGAGGCAGGTGTAATCGCCTTCAGCCGTGTTAAGTGTCTCCCTAGTAGAAAGTTGGACGTGATTCATTCATTGATGAGCTCCCCACACCCTGGCAGAGCCAGGAGGGGACCGGGGTCTTCTCCACCCTCCAGGAGCCAGAGAGGTTTGACACAAGACTCCTGTAGGTGTGGGGTGTGTCAGGGTGATGAAGAGGAGCCCCAGGCACCTCCCCTGTGGGCTGGCTTCCCCCACCCAGGAGGGTGACTGCCCCTGCTGTGTTGTTGAAGAAAATGCCCCATGGTTGGGGAATTACACCCTCCACTCCCTCACCTTCTACTAACAAGGACAGCAGGGATGCACAGGGTGCTAGGAGGAGAAAAATGTACCATGAAGGTGGGCAGGAGAGCTGGTATGATTGTTTTCATCCCCATTTTACAGATGGGGAAACTGAGGCTCAGAGAAATCCACCCATTTGGGCAAATGTGTAAAACGGCAGGGGATGGGGCAGCCAGGGGTGCAGGAAGAGGCCTGAGCCTGCTGGGCCTCAGTGAGGAAGTGAGCACGCTGACGGGGAGGGAGGGAGGAGGACAGCTTCCGTGGGATATGATTTCATGGGAGGAGCACTGGACTAGGAGTCCTGCCGCCTGGGGAGCGCCCCGGCTCTGCATGGGCTCACTGAACAAGCCGTGTCTCCATCCTGGGCCTCAACTTGCCCCTCTGTAAAATGGAGTTAGTAATTCCTGCCCTGCCCTGCCCTGCCCTGCGGGAGGTATCAGGGAGCGAACCAGTGTGACTAGGTGGGAAAAAGCTTTGGAAACTGCAGGGAGCTGCCAGCTAAGAGGAGTCACCAGCCCACATCTGCTGCCAGCATCTCTGCCCAGAGGGAGGCTACCCAGCTGGACCGACCCTGGGTTCTAGAGCCTGGACCTTGCCCAGCTCCGAGTTCCAGAGTCACACAATTCTGGGCCCTGCTTGACTCCCGGGCTCTTCCTGGGCTTGGGGCTTTTTGCTGATGGAGCCTGGGGGCTGCGGTGGGAGCAGCCAGATGCTCCTCCCAGCAGGGGTGGCAGGCCTGGCAGCCAATATGAGCATTACTGGTGTGAACTAATTTAATGGTGCTGATAAAGGCTGGGCTGCCTGGGGCCCTGAGCCCCACCCAGCAACCCCTTCTGCCCCCGCTGATAGCATCGAGGTTGAGCTGTCCCGGCTCCGGCTCCCCATTCTCGGGTGATGAAATCCCTGCTCCGCCGGGCTGGCTAGCGTTGCGGTTACCAAATCGCTGTAATTGAGATTCATTTGGGTGCCTGATTGGGTCAGCCCTCGAAGGCACCCATTAATTAGTGGGGGAGGCTCAAAACCCCAACAGCTGGGTCCTGTACCCAGCTGGGGCTGGGGCCGCCTGAGAGGGGCTGCAAGAAATGCCCAGATGACTCCATGACCGTGACGGGAGAGGTGGGCCAGACTGAGCCTCCTTCATCCTGAGCTGTGTCGCCCACCCCATCCTGAGAGCAGGCCCAAAGGCAGCTCTGGGTCTCCAAGGGTTACAGGGCTCATTACACGGGTGGGGGGCAGCTCAGAGGCTTCTTGGACATCAAACAGCTCTTGCAAAACTTCTAGATGAGTTAAGTGCAAATGAATTTGAAACAGACAATGAGGTTCCCTTTAGAGACACCTGGGCAGAAAAATGAAGGGAAAAGTGCCCCAGGGTAAGCTCATTTGGGGAATTTTTTTTTTCCTGAACCCAAAACACAGGGAAAAACAACCCACCCGTCTACATTGGGTGCCAGAGGCTGGCTGGCGCGCCCTGACTCAGTGCCGGGCTGGCAGCGAGCGGGGCACACACGTGAGGGCCAGGCACACGCATGTCAGCAGAACGAGCTGCAGCACAAACGCGTGTAGAGCTGCAAAGGTGGGCACAGGCGTGTGCAGGAGGCAGGGGCCTGGTCTGACGGAGGACCCAGCTGGCAGGGGTGCGGTGGGGGTGGGGTCACGGGTCCTGCAGGGGCGAGGAAGCAAGGGGTAGAGCCCAGGGGTGACACTGATGCCCTCCCCCAGTCACATGAGCGCTCCCAGCCCCGGGGCGGGGTCCTGATTGCCAGGCAGGTGCCCGACCCACCCTGGCTCACCTGACTTGCTCCCACTAATTGCCCGGCTGTTTCATGTTCTCCCTGTGAATCTCTCAGAGGGACAAAGGCAGCCCTGAGTCCCGGCACCGCCCGCTTCCGCCCGCTCTGGGGCCTTGCCACCACTGCACTGAGGACCTGAGGACCCCGAGGCCCCTGGGGCCTGGCCCATGGTGACTGTGGGGAGCCCAGACCCTACCAGGTCTGCAGGTGTCCTACTGCTGACCAGCGCCCCCCAGGGTCCAGGGCGTATGACCTCCCTGTGGGGGGCCTAATGGAACAACCTCCTCTTGGCAGCGCATTTGCAATTCATGGCTCCAGCCGAGATTGCATTAGGGCCCAGCTGTCACTCGTGATGAATGTCGCTTGTTTTCCAGAAAAAAATGGGCCCTGGATGTGGAGTGACAGGGCCGAGGAAGGCTCTTCGCCCTTCCGGGGCCTGAGAACCAGGGCATGGCTGGCACCCTCCGCAGCCTGTCAGTGCCCTGGGAACTTGGTCATTCAGGGGTCTCCAAGTGGGGAAAAAAGAATCCCCGCTGGCCTTTCCTTTTCATCAAGCCCTCCTGCCGCCGGCCTCTGGGGCTCTCCCAGCAGCGCTCAGGGATTCTGCTTAAGCAGCTCCAATTGACAGATAAGCAAACTGAGGTTTGCAGAGAGGGGGTGGGGCGATGAAAACGTGGTAGCTGGAGGTAAGTTGGAAAACAGGGGTCCCCAGGTGCTGGGGCTTCCTCAGTGGGAGTTCTGGGAGGCTGGGTGCTGGAGAAGAGGAAGAATAATCTCCTGTACACTCAGCCTTCCACCTGCAGGACCAGGACCAGGGGGCTCCCCAGGGATAACCCCAGGTGTTGTCTGCCCAGGAGTTGCCTCCTGCCAGACACAGACTTTGATGGGAATAGTAGTTCCTTCCTTCCCATGCCATCCAGCCCTCGGCTCACAACAAGATTGGGGGAGCAGAGAACTTGGGTGCAGGTATTAGCTGAAGGTCTCAACTAAGGCCCCTCCCACGTGTCCCCACCCCTGAACTTCTTAAAGTGCAGCTGTGCCCAGACCCTTTTGTGCAGAGGAGCCTGGAGAGGATCCTGGGGAACCTGCTCTAGCTCAAGAGCCCACCATGGCTCCCACTTTCCCAAAGTCTACTTTCCTCTCTTTGACCCCTGCTCCTGCCCTAACATCTGGGAGCCCCAGCCTGGCAGGGCAGCAGGCAGGAAAAATAACTCCATCCCTCCGTGTCTGGTCAGGCCCATGACTAGGTCCCTGAGAAACAGCTTCTGTTATGTACACAACCTTTGGGTGAAATGGGCAAAGCTAATTCCCCTGTCACAGATCAGGAAACAGAGGTAGAGGCTGTCTCGGGCGTTCAGTGCTTTCTTCTTCACCGATGTGTCCCGGTCCCTAGATCAGTGCCTGGGATATATGCCAGGCAAGGTCTTTGCTGAGAAGTGAATGAATGAATGAGGCCATGGCTTTGGCAGGACACTGAGGTTGTGGGCTGCTGCAGGGGCTGAGTGGCAGGGCCCTGGAACCTAGACGCCCCTGTCCTGACCTCCCCGCTTCCCCAGGACCCTAAGTCTAAAAATAAGCAACAAAGACTGTCGTGGTTCCTTAGGAGCAAAGCCAGCTGGTGGGGGAGACTGACTCTTACCACTCAGATGCCGGGTCCCCTGGCACCTAGCCCCACAACCTGACACCCACCCAAAGGTGCAGGCCACGTGGACCAGAAGAAAACAGATGACTTCGCTGAGTTCTGATGCCGGATGTGCCGTTGAAATAGCAGTTGCTGCAGCCACACACCGTGCTGAGGAGTCTTTTCCAATGAACCCCCTCCCAGGTGGGTGTCACCCCATCTCACACAGGTGGAAATAAGACACAGACTGACAGGTGGGCCGGGATGGGAGCCCAGGAACCTGGCAGCAGCCCTGGTGGTGACTTGGGTCCTCGGACGGTCTGAGTTTGTGAAGCAGCCGGTGCCCCTTCCCCACTCGTGGGCCTCTCCCCTCCCGCAGCTGAGCATCTGCCCTGGCATTTCACTCCAACGTGGAAAGCCTCTCTGAGAATGCCAGGTGACCACTGCTGCCAGCTGCCTGCCCGCCAGGCCAGGGTGGCCCCAGGGACATAGTGCCTGCAGGGCGTCCCTCATTCTCAGCCCAGCCCTTGGGTTTTCTTGGCACCCAGGCCAGAGGTCCAGCTCTGGTTCCGCTTCAGTGCCCCTCCCAGGGCCCCCAGAGTGTGGGGAGCAGACAGGTGTCTGACACCCAGGTGTGCTGAGAGCCTGTCTCTTTCCCATGGACAGATGTTTGTCCATCTCCTGGGATAGGAACAGCTGCAGCACGACTCTAGAGCGTGCCAGAGGTCGAGGCTCGAGGCCAGCCTTGTCCTCGCTGTCCAACTGCCCCTTCCCTGAGAAGCCTGGAGCCAGGCAAGATCATCAGGGAGCTGGCTCTGGGTTCCAAGCCTGCTGTTGTCTCCTGGGTGACCTTGGACAGAGTGCTTGACTGCTCTGAACTCATTTTCTCATCTGCAAAATAGGCATATCTGTGCCTCGCATGGCACAGTGGCAGCGGGGCTCGTGTGAGCTGTCATGCGTGCGCACTGGCACAGAGTAGGTGCTCAGTCAGTGGGGGAGATGATGCGACCCACGCTGTGGGCTGGGCGCGTGGTCCCATGCTCTGACCCGTGGGCACCATCCACTCCTGTCATCAATCAATGCTGCCAGGCCACTTCTGGGGCCATCCGGCACCAGCCGCCGCCTGCCGCCATCAGGGCACCGTGCACGGCCCCAGATGCCCCAGGGACTCTGCCACGCCCTGCCCTCCCAGCAGCCTGCCTTCAGGCTCCCAGGTTCCCAGGGCACCTCCTTTATCTGCACCCCCAGGGGCTCCTTGGGAAGGTCTGGGGCCCAGGGACCAGGCTGGAAGCCCCTCTGCTCCAGCAGGCAGCCCTGCCTCTCCCGCCCCTCCGCCCAGCTCTTACCACATCCTGCCACAGCCCTGCATCTATTTCATCAGGCCAAGGATTGCTTTTTAAATAAATCTAAAAAACTCCACTTCCTCCTTGGCAAGTTCATTTTAAGTCATTTTATCTCTTTCCCCCCTATATTTTTCCCAAATAATGTGATTAAGTGACTCAGCGCCGGCTGCCTCTGGCAGGCCTGGCCTCTAATTCAGTTTGAGGACGGTCACCTTTGACCCCACTCCACTCTGGCTAAGAGAACACTTAAGCGATATTCTCCCGCTTCCTACAGAGAGCGGCGAGGGGGGGCGGCCAGCAAGGGAGGGGGCGGCGGCGGGCGGGGTGGGGGGGCGGGGGAAGCGAAACAAACTTTCACATAAAATTATGGTATATGGATAATTGAGAAGTTTAAAAACATGAATCTAATTGTACAGTCCCCGGAGAAACCCATATCGAGCCACCTTATAAGAGGCCTGGAATCTCCCGATGATGATTTATTGCTAAATCCTAGTATTTTTCAATACATTATAGTTTTTAAATTGTGTTTAAATTGAGTGTAGAGGAGCAGAGGCCATTAGGAGATGCAGAAATGATGATTATATTTAAATATTCATGCACGCAGTACCTTATTATTGAATCTGAACGCTAACAAAATCAATATTAAGTGCGGTTTGACATGAATTTATTTATGAATTTCGACTTTCTAAGTACTGTATTTTTTCACTCAAAAATTGTGAGTATAATGTAGTAATGATATCAAAACACAGTGTCAGAGAGCATTAGCTGGGGAGGTTATAAACCTCTGGATTAGGGGGCCCCAGATTGCCCTCAAAAGTGCTTAGTACACAAAACCCAATTCCTTTTTTTTTTTTTTTTTCCCTTCCCTGTTTCTGAATAGTGCAAATCCACATGCTCTCCAGGGAGGGCGGACAGGGAGCCAGGGGAGGAAGGGAGCCTTTGCGGGACTGGCAGGTGGGCCGGGGGACACAGCTCACCCAGCTGGGGTGCGAGGGGCAGACCTGGTTCTCTGTGGGTTCCTCCCTTGAGCGCCATGCCCCCAGCAGTGTTCGCTCTGCCTCCACGAAACTAAAGCATAAAGAGGTAGAAAAAGAACCCTTGGTGCCCTCCACCCCCTGCCCCAGCTTCTGGGTCCCGCCACCAGGTGCCCACGCAGACCAACAAGCTTAGGCCACCTTCTCCTGCTCAACATACCAAGACCTGCTGCGCAGACTCTGCACTGAGGTTGGTGACTATGATGAGGGTGGTGGGCCTCAGTCTACCTGCACGCCCTGGGGTGGGGGCGCAGGGCGTTTCCTTTTCTCCAAGGCTTCTGCTTCACGAGTGCAGGTCCCTTCCCTGGCCTACTGCTCCTGTGTCACTCCGGCCCCCAGATGTTTGATGTCTGCGTGTTGACTTCGGCCACCCCTGACCCAGCAGTCACCTCTACTGGTGGTGGGCTGCACATGGGTGGCCCCACCTTGCCATGCCCTGTGCATATATGCGCAGACCTCCCTGAGTTCTGTGTAGACACACGCATGCACACGCACACATACCCTGCCAGCAGGAGTCGGGATGGGGCGCCAGCAAGGATCAGACCCCACTTATCCGATGGAAAGGGACCCCTGGCTTGATAGTAGTTTTGGAAACAAACCACATCTCTTCCCCAAGTAATGCAGTTGCTGTCCCTGACTTAAGCTGACATCTCTCAGCCCGCCCCTCAGTCAAACCTGACCCTTGTGTCCTCCAAATAGACTCATGCCCCCACACACGCAGAGCCCACAGATAAGCCCCTGCAGGGCGCACACCCTCCAAGGCAGTCAGACCACAATCGTTGTTACACACAGCTCCCCCGCTCCCAGCCCCCAGAGTTCACTGTACACCCCACCCGAAGCTGGCAGCGGACCAGGTGAGCAGCCCATCCACCAGTGGGCGAAGCGACCTGGGGTCGAGGGTCAAAAAGCACTTAGAAGGTTTGATTCAGAATATTCATCAGCCTTTGGGGGGAAAGATGCAGCCCGCACGAGGTGGGGGGAGAAAAAAACTCAACCCCCGACCCTAAACTCTTTTCCAGTAAATCGATGTATTTTGCTATAATTTTATTAGGAATATAAAAGGAGCCTTTTCAAAAGTGCTTAGGACGCAAAAAAAAGAGGCGGGCGATGGAAACATTAGTCTGTCTGTGTTAGCAATCCCATAGTCACATTTTATTGTTACTGTCAGGATGCAAAAGCTGTGCTTAAAACAAAATAATACATAATGTATTACTGAGGCATAAACATCAGCGAACCGCGAGCGGCCGGCGTTTTTATTTTAAAAAGAACATGCGAGGGAAAAAGCTCAAGGGGCAGGGGTGGGGGAGGGGGCGGCAGCCTCTGGGGATGGGAGCTGAGCTGGGACCCCAAACCCGGGGGACAGTGTGGGATCCCAGAGCCGGAGGACCTCCAGCTCCAATGATGATTTTAACCACAACGTCACCCCCTTATCGTCACCTTCCAGGAAAAATTTGCCCCAAAGTAGCCCCAATCTCACCCTTGGATTACAACGCCTGGCTTTTTGTCCTGACCCAGCTCTAACTCTCAGCACACCCCAGGACAGGCAGCTGATAACTCTCCCCACGCCAGTGAGACTGAAGACAAAGACAGTGAGACTCGGAGAGGGACAGATTCCAATGTCAGGCCACCCAGCCAAGGACAGATGGGTAGGACTAGAATCCAGGGCAGAGAACTTCCCACTGTACCCAACTCCCTACCCTCGCCCCCTGGAGCCCGTTCTCCACCATCAACTGGTTAATCTTCCAAAATGAAAAGCAAATCTTGTCTCCCCGGTGCCAACACCCCCAGGCACATTCCAGCCCACCTGAGATATGACCTACATGGGGTCTGACCCTGACCCCACTGTTGCTTTGTCCCCACTGCTCCTTACTCATTCACTCAGCAACAGATTTGCTGACTTGCGCTCCATTCCTCTAATCCACTAAGGTCACTCCTGCTTTAGGGCCTGCTGCGCCCTCTACCTGGAAATTATTTTCTGACCCTTTACATCAAACACTGCCTCCTCCAAGAAGTCCTCCTGGGTCACTAATCTCAACTAGAACCTGCCATCACTTCCTGGTCTTTTCTCTCATTTATGTATTTCTTGCTTGTTTCACCCAAACTAGCGTGTGAGCCCCCAGAAGGCAGCAACCTGGCTGATCTAGTTTACTGCCATGTCCCCGGCTCCTGACACACACACAATCCGTGTGTCCATGGGAAGGTGGTTGGACCACAATTGGGTCGCTCAGAGCGCATCTGAGCCCGGGGTACATCTGACCCCTGGTCGAACCTGCTGTACCCCCAGAGATGCCGGGACAGGCCCAGTTTCCCATGTGTGGGGGATCTGCCATCCTGCCAGAGCCAGGACCGCCAGCCTGGGCCTGACCCCCCACAGCCTGCACAGTGGGAGATGGGCCTCCTAATTCAGCACCATCTGGAGCCTGCGCTGCTGGAACATCTGGGACACCTCCTCCGCCCCCTGGGCCTGCCCCTAAGCTTCTCCTGGCTGCTCTTGGCAATGGGAGGCGGGCCGGCTCTGCCGCCACCCCGTCCCCAGATTTCCCCTCCTTTCCTTAACCCTCTGCCTTTCTCGGTGACTGGGATTCTTGCTCAGGCAGCTGCTGGGCCATCAGGAAGCCGCTGGAACTCGTCCTTCCTCCACTCAGCCTGCTCTCAGGCCCTCGCTTCTCCCCTGCACACCCATCCCAACCTCCAAGCCTACTTCCCGGCTCCAAAGATTTCCTCAGAGGTCCTGGCTAGCTGCGGTGCCCATGGTTCACTTGCCCTTGTGAGCGAGTTTTGGGGAAGCCGCAGTTCAGAACAGAAGCAGGCAGCTGGGTTTGAGTGCTGGCTCTGCTTTTTATTCGCTGTGTGACTTGGGTATATTGTTTTAAGCGATCAGTACCTCAGTCTCCTCATCTGTAAAATGGGAACAAGCATGGTCTCTACTTTGTAGGGGAATGTATGGGAACGTATGTTAAGCCTTTAGCACACAGCTCGGCATGTAGGGGCTGCCTGCCACTCAAGGGAAGGGCTGTGAGGTCAAAAGATGCAGCCAGATCCAGAATGGAGGGTACAGGACCAGCTCCTCTGCCCAGCCTACCCCTAAGCCTCTGGGGCAGCGTTCCCATGGTCCAGGTCACTTGGTGCCACCTGGTGGTGGGCAGAGGTACCAGGCTGGCGGGGGCAGAGAGGAAATGGGGACAGGAGGGGTACCAGAAAGGAGAGATGTGGCCAGAAACAGGTGTTCGTTCCGTGCCAGGACACTGGGGGAGCAGAGGGAATGGGACAGTGTGTGTGTGTGTGTGTGTGTGTGTGTGTGTGTGTGTGTGTGTGTGTGTGTGAGAGAGAGAGAGAGAGAGAGAGAGAGAGAGAGAGAGAGAGAGAGAGAGAGAGTCCAGAGAGAGAGAGAGAGAGAGAGAGTCCAGAGAAGGGGTGCAGCTGGGACACCAGCTCAAACAGCTCAAACCCACAGTGTGCTTAACCCAACAGAGATGGTTATAGCGCAGGGGTCACAAAGGGAGATTGTGCTGGAACAGGGCAGCGAAGGCCCCTCCCCAGAGCTACAGAATCATCCGGTGGTTAAGGCCACTGGGCTCCAACTGCCAAACCACCTGACTGTTCCAGCTTGTGATCTGGGTGACCTGTTTCACCTGGCTGTGCCTCCCTTCACTGGTGCTGAAATGAAGAATAATAGGAGCTTCTCTCTTGGCACGTCCTGTGGCTCGGGGGTTAAGCCCTTGCCTGGGGTGCAGTCCACATACAGCCCGAAGACCTGGGTTCATAGCCCCAGGGCCCAGGGGAACAACTAAAATGAGCAACTAAATAAATAAAATGCTCTTTCTCCTCCCCGTTCCTGCCTGCTGCCTGTCTGCTTTCATTCCTGCCTGCTTCCTTCCTCTTAAAAAAGTAAGGAAGAGTTCCTCTCTCCTTACCTGATGGGTTTGTCGCCAGGATGGAACAAGGCTCAGAATATGGGAGGGGCTGTGGTTGAGACAGCAACCTGGCTCTGGGACCCTCTGCTTGTCATGATGCCACGCCACTTCTTCATCACACACACACACACACACACACACACACACACACACCCGCATGCGTGCGTGCACATATGCACAGACGGAAGAAGCCCAGGGCCCGGTTTCTGCTGCTGCATTTCCATCCATCCATGCTGGGTGGTCTCAGTCTGGACAGGTTTGCAGGCCCCGCAGGTAAGGCCACGTGTGGCTAAGGGTGCCCAGCCCGGGACTGCTGTGTCTCCTGTGTGGTGTCTTACCTACACAAGCCTGTGGCCATGTGCACCCCTAGGAGGTCGCCCCCTGTACATGTGCATCCGCGCATGGGTAGCAAGTCACGAGGAGCAAATGTCACTCACCCACAGCCTCACGGGGTCAGCCCTAGCCTTGCCTGTCAGACTGAAGATGAGGGGAACTTCAGGCCCCCACACAGCAGGCCTAGGGCCCCAAGCTGGTGCCGACTCGGGCCCCACACAGGCTGTAGGGGTTCAGCCGCAGAGTTGGAAGTCTGCTCTGACCCGGGGTGGGGCGCAGAGCTGTACAGTCACGGACGGTGTGCAGGCTGGTTTTCATGCAGCCACGGCAGCTGTCGCCGTTCTGAGACCTGCCTGCGTGGAGGGACCAGGACCAAAGGCTGCAGGACCTCTGGGGTCAACACACTGGGTTCTAATTTCCAGCACTGCCTCCTCATGACTGTGTGACTTTGGGCAGGTCTTGGGAACTCTCTGATTCTTGTTCCCGCCCCTATAACACAACAGAAAAGATTTCCTTTTCTTTTTCTTTTCTTTAAAGGCAAGTAGGCAGGCAGGAAGAGAGGAGGGAGATGCACTTTATTTTCAGTTGTGCATCTTGATTCTCCCCAACCCAGGACTCAAACCTGAGTCCTTGAGATGCCTGTGGACTGTGCTTCAGCTGGAGACAGTTTATCAAACCACTACTCCACCAGGGCATGCCAGGAAAGATTTTCACCCTGCAGGACTTCTGGAGATGGACAAACTGTGATGAGAAACTGTGACAGGTGGCCCATGGCACTCGGCAGATTCTCATTCATGTGGTTTATTTTTTAATTTTTTTAAGGAAAGGTGCAGGCAGGAGTGAGGGCAAGCAGAGGCAGGCAGAGAGAGAGGAGGAAGGAGCACTTTATTTGTTTTATTTAGTTGTTCATCCTGGTTGTTCCCCCAGCCGTGGGATGCAAACCCGGGACCCTGGGATGTATGTGGACTGCGCCCAACCGCTGCTCCACCAGGGGGCGCTGGCTCAACATTTTTACGGCCACCTCCACAGGGCACCAGAGCTCGTGCAGAGCTTTTGTAGGCACCCCCTCAGTCTTACACCTTCCCCATGGTTCTCCACAGGGGCTGCCTAACTGCTGGCCCCATTTCTCAGATGTGGAAACTGACGCTTGCTGAAGTGATTGGCTTGAGTCACCCTCTGGAAGCTGCTGAGTGTTACCAGACTTCAAACAAGGCAGTGAAGAGGGGCCAAGAGAGTGGTGTGGAGTCTCTTCCCACGCCCATTCATCCCCGTTCCCTGTTCCACTATGGTGTCTGTCGGGGAATCTGCCTCACCCCCTC
The DNA here is from genome assembly GCA_004363575.1 of Solenodon paradoxus. NCBI lineage: Eukaryota > Metazoa > Chordata > Mammalia > Eulipotyphla > Solenodontidae > Solenodon > Solenodon paradoxus. Next base: position 15,691 of record RJWH01004612.1, on the reverse strand, counting down.
AGAGAATCCCAGAGCAAATGAGCTGAAAAAGCCCAGCCTCCTCCTCAGCCAACACTCCCATTTCACATATGAGGAAGCTGAGCTTAAAGGGAAAATCCTCCTTCAGATCCTGATAACCCCCAGTGACCCCTGCAATGATTGCTCAGGGGCTGCACTCAGGATGGTGGGGACGCCAGGCTCCTGGAGCAGTGTAGGTCCTGGTATGTTCCAACCAAATAAGCCCTATCTGACGCTGGCCGGGGAGGGGGTGAGGTGCTGGGAAGAATGGAACCCGTATTTGCCACCAGGAGTCACAGCCCAGTGGGAAAAACTGATGACAAAAGTGGCAGGAAGGGCAAGGTGAGCTTGTAGAGAAAGCAGAGGAACATCTCACCTGCCACAAGCAGTCAGGGGAGGCTTCCTGGAGGAGGAGGGCAAGCCATCCCTGGCTCTCAGCCAGAGCGTGAGCTAGGTCATAAAGATGAGTCATGTATTTGCCAGAAAAAATAAAGAAGGATGGGCATTTCAAGCAGGGGGACCTTATGGTCAAAGGCCACAGATGCAGAAGAGCATGACGTGTTGGGGACATGGCCTTTCCCCTCCATGAACGACAGCAGGGAGGTACTGGTGAGAGTGTTCCAGTCATCCTGCTGCATAGTGCACCCCCATAGGGCATAAGACATTTGGTTCTGCCTGCAGATGGTGGGAGGCAGGATTTGGACAGGGTCTGGGGTGTCTGCTCTACATGCTAAGGCCTCTTCTGGAAAGACCTGAAGGCTGGGGGTGACTCGATAGCCAAGAACAGGAACCGCCGGAAGGCTCGTCACACACGTCTGACTGGTGGCCAGGGCCTCAACCAGAAGCAACTCTCCATGAGGCGCCTCTACCTGGGGGAGCTTGCGCTTCCTCACAGCATGGCGGCTGGGTTCCAAAGACCAGCCTTCCCCAAGCGAACCAGGCAGAAATGTTAATGGCTTCGCCTCAAAGTCACATAGTGTCACTGCTTCGTGCGCCATTGGTCATGGCATTCACAAAATTTTGCCTGGTGTGGAAATGGGGGGCATCCTCGCCGCTGGAAGGCAAGAACATCTGAGCCACCCATAGGAGAACTTGTGGGATGAGAGACACGGTGGCAGCATGTTTGGAAAACACCAGTAACTGCGGTGGTCTGCACATCGAATGTGACTGATGGGCCTGACTTCGCCCAGTACCAGGAAATAGAGAAAAAATGACCAAAAGGCTTTAGGGTCACAGCTAAGGCACAGACGCTGATGTCTTGATTCGAATTTTGTGGATGACCCACTGAGAACACTGCCCTGCCCCTGCCCTCCCTGCACCCACAAGAAACTGGGGTTCTACGGCCCTTGCACACATTGGAGGACTCTAAGGCTGGGAGGGAGCATGTCCCTGGAGTCCCTTCTTCTGGACTGAGGGTCCCTGCCTCTGGCCACCTCATTTCAGGAGCTGCATCTTCCAGGCACAGGTGTGGGGCAGAGTAGGGGTGCCTTAGTCTCTCCATTCTTGCTCTCACACCCCTACCTCTGAAGTAGGAGCAGGACACCTCCCACAGGCGACAAACCCCATGCCAGGGCCACTGCCCGCGCTGTAGTCCAAGACAGGGGCCCATGTGCGGGAGGGGAAGAAAAAGGAGTCTTCTCTCCAAGCCCTCGCCAGGCTGAGCCTCACACGACCCCGCCCTCATGGACCACCGGGCCTGGACAGGCTGCTGAGCCCCTGTGTTGGCATCAGACGCACAGGTACCGGTGACAGAGCTCAACAGACAGCGGGGTCTCCCTCGCCCACTGTGCAATCTCCACCAGCCAGGAAGGCAGGGCCTGACTTCTCATCCGATAAAGCCAGTTGCTCATTCATTATCTGCCTCGAAGTCTGTCTCTTCAACAGCACTGAGAAGAGTCGAGGGTTGGCACAGCCTGTTTCATCTCTGTGACCCCGCAGAACCTGGCCCATAGTAACTGCTCATTTAGTGTCTGATGAGTAAATGCATGAACGAATGCAGCCTTTTCCTCTCTGCATTCCCTGTGCAGGTTCTGTGCTTTGCATGATAATTACTCAAAGAGCATTTGCTGAATGAATGTGTGCATGGTGAATGAATGAATGAGCTTCATTCTCTGGATCCTCACGCCCAGCACATAGCAGTGCTCAGGACTGTTTGAATTAAAATGAGAAAACATAGTCCCTGGGCATTTGTCTGGTCCAAAGGAGACTTCTGTGATGGGTAGTTGCTCAGACCGAGCCACGGGGTCCAGCCTCCACGTCCCTGGGAGTTTTAGGTGCTGTGGCCACACCTTTTCGGCCCCACTCTCCACCAGGTTCAGGTCGGTGCACGGAGGGCAGAACAGACATCATTTTCAGGGGCCCTGTTCTGGAAGAGGTGACCCCAAGGTCCCTACTTCCTCTCTGGAGGCCCCTGCCAGCCCACCAGCCACCCCCGGGAGTGCTCCAGTGGAAGGAGCCCCCACAGCCATCCATCCACAGGACCCTCCGTGAGTTCAGTAGATTGGGGGGTGGGGAGTGCAAACACAGGGAGAGACAAAATTCTTCCTGGCGGTTTAAAGTTTTGGCATTTTCACGAGGGCACATGTAATATTTAAATGACTTCCCCTCAGCACGCCCCCATGCCTGCCTTGGCTTCCCCAGGTGAATTTGTAAGCGCTGAAATGGTCTAATTTCCCACACAAGCCATGTCAAATATAATTTGGGTGCAAAGTTGGTAATTATACGTAACATCAGTCTGATGTTAAAAACACTGAAAAATTTAGCAAGAAGAGCCTACTGGAGAGACATAAGTCTGCGGCCCAGCCAGAAAAAGGCAGGCCTGGCTCCCCAAAGCCAAGTCTTTAATTAATAATAGCATGTTTTCAGGGACTCAGAGGACGTAGGTCCCCAACTGTCTCAAACTCCTTTGTCTCCCAATTACCAGCACTTGGGGGGGGGGGGGGGG